>JABTTQ020000323.1:600000-850000 GCA_016081115.2 Rehmannia glutinosa
AAAATTCTTCGGCATGTAATTAAAACGGTATCGTTTTCCTCATGGTTAATTTACCGACGAAATATTTCCATCGTTATTAGCGCTTAATCAAATAACTTCACTATATTTGTCTAATTTTTTAAGTTTTGTTGGGGATATTTTCTATTAATCCATAGCTAATTTGTGTTTTAAATATGGGGCTGAATTTTACTAAAAAGACTTACGTCACAAATTTCCGTTACTAAAACATCCCAAATTTGTGGCATTTTACTAATTAAACTTTATGTCTATTTCAATCAGCAATGCGTGGCTAGTTTGTAGCTATCTAACTATGGACTGCATATGTCATTAAATTCTATAGCTATTTACAGATTTTCTTCTCGTGATATATCTAACAAAGTGCGAATTAAATCTAAGTATTTACATACTCATAACCTAGTTCGGATGTTAAACTCTGTAAAAAAATTCCAATTTTTGACTCGTCGATTAAAAATCATTTTGATGTTAATAAAAAATAGATTTACATAGGTAAAAAATATAATAATACTATTGTTGAAAATGAAGTGTTTATTTTCAGAACTGGAGTACAAGGAAAACATGAACTAACTATTACAAAGAGTATAAAAGAATTGCAGAATAGCCGAGGTAGTAGAACTCGTCTACAAGATAAACACGCCCCGTATAGTCTTTGATGGAAGCAGGCGTGTTATCCCTTAAGATACCACAACTACGTCCTTAAAATAGCAAAGACCGCAAATTTCAAGGCTCTATCGAATTGAAATGTGAAAACCGAGTATACACTTATGCAAATATAGAAGATAAAATGAGATTGAAAGTGTGTTCGAATAACTACAATACAACCTATATATAGGACTTCCAACCAGGTAAGGGGCCTCTTTACTGCAGGGAAGTAACTCCAGGGATAGTGGGCTGACAATTCCATGTAGTGGGCACTCTTCAATTGCCACTATGCTGTAACATCCAAGTAATGGGCAGACCAAGAAGATAGTGGGTTTGTTTGATCATCTTAAAAGTTGCAATTTCATTTTAAAAGATGTAGTTTTAGCTTTTAAGCTGCAACTTATTTATTTTTATTCTTCCGAGAAATAAAAAAACAAATATTTTTCGGCAAAACTAGGCCCAATGTGGACACGGGACACGGTGCGGGCTCGGTCTACCCACGGCCACGCCCAAAGACCGGACGCGTGTATGACCTTACCCACCACACCTCACATGTGTATAGTTATTTCATTTTACACACTCCTGCACATTCATTTATTGATATATTGAATAAAATTAGTTCTTTATTTCTATGTGGGATGAGCGTCTTTTCACCTTCCCATCATCCATTATCCCATTTCCAAGTGACTACTTTGTGTATTTAATTTCTCACTCACCACAAAATGGTTTTGAGAAGTTAAATATACTACATTTATCTACTCGAAATGTAGATTAACATTTTAATAATTAATTCCTCCAAAATTAAATAATTAGTCACTAAAAAATTGGTCTATGTTAGGTCATCAACCAAAACTCTTAAAATCAATTTCCAACAATCCCCCACATGAGTGGAAATCAAATGCACATGGAAATGCAGACTCTTATACTCAGTTTAATTGAAACCACATTGTATCAGGACAAGTAGTTGCGACTTTGAACCTTCCTTTATAAATATCATTGGATATACCGGCGGTCTAGTGGACGCAATGACTTGAACTATTCCTCCTTCGTGTATACCTAGTCAATGACATTTACACAATATGACCTCTGTCATATTCCGTTCTTCAGTTGTGTCCTTTTTGACCATGGACAACACTTTGGATATATAAGTGTTACATTGAAGTGACTCTCACTTCTCACTTATATAGGTGATCTCTTTTGACCAAGTCAACTATCATTAAAAGTCTTTACGACTTAATCTTACCACAACCAACAAGATTATTGCACTTGTTTTGCCTTCTAGGGATGGGTTGACTGATTTACAAGTGCTTAACTGAACTTATAAAGTTTAGTTTTCCCATTGAACCAAGTTCTTGGGATCTACAGTCACCAAGGTTGGGTTGCCACTTTAATCGTTCTTTAAATTGTGGATTTTAATCTCATTCCCTCTAGCAATTTAATTACTCAATCGATCTCGGTTAAGCCCTTAAATGAGCAGATCTGTTATGTTATCCTTTGACTTTACATAGTCAATTGATATAACACAATTAGAGATCAATTGTCTTACAGTATTATGTACCGTTATACATATTTTTGTGCGCAATGGAAGAAATGGGGAAGAGGCGTATTTATATCAAAATCTTCTTTAAATAGTGTTGGAATTAAAAATTCGTCGGTATGTAATCAAAACGGTATCATTTTTCTCATGGTTAATTTACCGATGAAATATTTCCATCGTTAATAGCGCTGAATCAAGTAACTTCACTATATTTGTCTAATTTTTTAAGTTTTGTTGGGGATATTTTCTATTAATCCATAGAAAATTTGTGTTTTAAATATGGGGCTGAATTTACCTAGATTTTAGTAAAGAAAGACTTACGTCACAAATTTCCGTTACTAATACATCACAAATTTGTGGCATTTTACAGTTAAATTTTATGTCTATTTCAATCAGCAATGCGTGGCTAGTTTGTAGCTATCTAACTATGGACTACATCTGTCATTAAATTCTACAGCTATTTACCGATTTTCCTGTGGTATATCTAACAAAGCGCGAAATCTAAGTATTTAATTTACATACTCATAACTGAAATAAAGAACACCATTTCAGATTTATTCAATGCCAACTCACCTCAAGGGAATCAGGTTCACAAGAATGCATTGTAGGGAATTACCATTCATAGATGGATAGAATTGTTTATTCTTATCCAAGAGAATATATTCCTTCATCTCAAATTATATAGCGACACTTGCCATTCTTAGATTTCTTCTGATGATTATATGTAGTACCAAACCGTTGTACAAGGACAATTGATTATTCTTGGAATGAAATACAAAATTCAGCTTTTGCATTATACTTTATCATTAGCTACATTCTGTACTGTGTTTCCATTTCAAAATATGAAGGTTAATAAATATTCTTTTTATGTACTAGTAAGAAACACGTGCGACGCACGTGATCAACATGACTTTACTAAATAATTATATTATTTAATAATTTTATTGATTAATATTAAAATATTAAAAAGTAATTAGAAAGAAAAAAATAATAATTAAATTTAAATATTATACAATATTATATATTTTGCTTTACTTTAATTATAGATCGACGTGAATTGTTAAATAATCATTTTAAAGAACTCTGTCCCACAAATTCTTTACAATCGGTATAACAACGAAATAAGTTTTATATTAGTTTACAATCACATTCATCGGTATTTTATTTCATTTTTATGGCTAGAAAAGTATTTTCTCTTACATGATTTTCGAATTCTTTTAGCATTGGATGCATTTTACATAACCAGACAAATAATTTAGCTTATAAATCGTAAGCTAATGATTAATAAATCACATGCAAGTTATCGCATTAATAAAAATTAATTAACTAAATTTTATACCCAAATCCATCTTAATATCATCATTTTATTTGTTATTGTTATTCAAATAAAATAAAATAAAATAAAGGTTAATCAAATTTATACTTCATGTGCTTACTTCTTTTATTCTATCTCAGTTCTTCAATTAAAGAAATGTAAAAAAATATATAATATAATATATGAGAAAAATCATATATTATTTGAATTCTAGTAACAAAGTCAAAATTTTATCATTAACACTTAAACTTAATCTTCCTCCTATTTCCAGTGTCTTAAAAATAATAAATCTTAACCTAATATAAAACAATTAATCCATTATTTTCATTGAGAGTCAGGTATTAATAAAACTATGAAAAAGTGATAAGTAGAAATATGAGTTTTGAAACTCTATTCAATTGCACACAAAGTATCTTCACGTAATAAATAATAAAACTAAAGACAGTCTTATAAAAGAAAAATAAGAAGAATTTTCATGTGTCAATCATCAATAATTAAGTATAAAACTAATTAACTTTTATGTTTGAATTTCTTTTTGCAAATACTATTTTTAAAAGTTATATAATAAACTAAAAATTAATATAGTTTTTTAAATGGCATAGAGTTTTAGAAAAATGTGTTATTGTATTAGAGTTTATACTTTGCAATTGAATTTGACTATTTTGGTTATATTAAAATTTACTTAGTTGTAAAATTTGTGATTATGAAAATTGCAATTATTCTTAATATAATGAAACTAATCTATATTTGTTTGATGGGACTGTAAACTTAAAATTGACCTCATTTAATTTCGTTTACAAAATCATATTATTTATTGTAAAATATAATTATCAATCCAATTTTTAGTGTTAAAAACCCACTTAGCTATTCACTTCCGCCTCCTTATACCCAGAAGAATTCATATATGATCATTTCACTCCAATTTATTATTATAAATAGTATAACACAATAAATTTGATACATAAATAGTATTTTGAATATTATATTGGTACCTAAATTAACATGTAAGTTAAGAAATATTAAGTTTTGACATAAATATCAAACTATTTCATATTAAATAAGTTTAGTTTATTTATTTATTTTTTACAATTTCATATACACAGTGATTTTTCATTTCTTATTCTTGTTTCAACTTTTTAATAATATTTGACTTTATAAAAATTAGAATAATTTGTACCCAATTTTATAATAATTATATTTGTGCTTGAATGTGAAGCCCCAATTTTTCCGAAGCTATTAACTGATCCTTATTGTCGTTTATACTTTTGATCGACTATTTTACCGCGTCATTTTGACGGGTAATTATTAATAATATATACATTTTGTATTTTATTTCATTTTATTTAATTACTTGTGATCATGATCCTCATTAATTCTATTCCTCATTTATGATCACTTGGTTGATCATCATTACTATTTTTGTATTTATTAGTCACCTTAGAATTTTAAGAGACTATTTATTTTAGAGACTTTTACCTTATTGAATTAAGATTTTGATTTACATTAAGTGATCATGAGACTTACAAGTGATCAAGGAAATCACTAAATATTTTGGAGATTGATATATTTCATCTATTATCATCAAATTTGGGACAAAACAAAATATGGAATTACCAAATTGCCCTTGAAGTGGAATGACAATATGGATATTTTTGGGATAAAAATATCATCCAACTCTTGTACACCTACACCATATATTAGTCATCTTGTGTATAATTATATCATTAATTCAAACATTATACACATCATCTTATACACCAATTCTTTATTACTATTTTTCCCAACTTATTCTATTCTTCCCAACATTCTTCTTATTCCTCTCAACATTCCAATTTGACCCATACTTTGACTTGCATTTTGTCTCCATGCAAGAGACAAATTACAAGACACAATTTGATCAAAATTTTCTCTCCCTCTCTCTCATACTACACGGCCATATGGCCTAAATGACCAAAAATTTGGTTCATTTTCACCAACACCTCTCTCTCGCTCTTGTTAACAATCCTCCAACTCTTTTCTACCTTTCTTCCTCTTCTTTCTTATACACTTAGAAAAAATTCAAGAACTTCCCTTACATCAACAAGAAAAAAATCAAACCATCATCATACAAGGTAAGAAATTTTATCTTCAATCCATTTTTGGATATCACATTGTTCATCTCTTCCACCTTCTTAACTTAAGTTTGAATTTGGTTTGGAGGTACATTTAGAAGACCTTGAAGATTAGAGCTTGACAACATTTTTGAAGAAGGGCCTCAAGCTTGAAGAAGAAAATAGTAGAGGAAATTAGACAACAAGGTAAGAATTGAGTTCTAGACCCCTTCTTTCTTACTCTTCCTTTTTTTTTTCAATTTTTAACACCCCTTTTTCATTTTTGAGAAATAGGGGCTGACCTTAGGAGATTTTGGAGTTGAGCCAAAATTTCCAATTTTGAGCTTCAACTAGTCTCCAAACATCTACTACACAAGGTAAAGTGTAGTCTTTTTCATTTCCTTATTTCCTTCTTTTTCACCTTAATTTTTCTCTCATTTTTCTAACTCCAATTTTTTATATTTTCTTGACTTAGGGGCTGACCTAAGAAGCCTCATCCAAAAATTGTGAAATTATCCTTTTATTTCACAATTTCCAAATTTAAGGTGGGTGGAAAAATATTTTCCAACTTTTAGGTGTTTTGATTAAATGCATGTAGAAAATTTGATCATGAGCCTTGAGATATATATAATCTATGTATTGCATGTCAATTTTATATATCAAATAATGAAAATTCTCAAGAGTTGCTCAAAATTATTATTTATTGAATTTTAGGTGCATGCATGTACACTTTAATGTTTTAATTGATGAATTCTTGTATGTATTGGACATGCATGTGTATGATCTTTAAAATCTATGTTTTGGATGACTTATAACCTGGAAAAGTCGAGCATAATTGATTAAATTTCAATTTTGGACTTAAAAATGCAAAAATGGAAAGTTGGTGGACTAAATTGCAAGAAAATAAAAGTTAAGGGACCCCTCTGCAAATTTCGAAATTTGGGACTGTACTCAGGTTCAAAAATGACTTTTGGACATTTTAATAAAGTTTTAAGAGTTTTAAGATAAATAAAATCAACCTTTAAAAGCCCAAGGACTAGATTGTAAAATTTTGAAAGTTTAAGGGCTACTTTGAAATTTTTAAAACTGTACCAGACCTTAACTTTAAAATTTGAAATTCTTACTCTTAAGGTACTGGGAATTACATATTTTAAAAGTATTCCAAAAATCCAAGTGGTTAGGGCTTGGAAAGCAATTTTACAAAATTGAGGGACTAATGTGTAAAACATTAAACTTGAGGACCCAAATAAAATTTCCAGGACTTATGCAGCCCATGCACCTGGAAATCCTAACTTAACTATAACTTAATTATATTTTGGACCCAAGTTTCAAATTTCATAACAATTGGACCCCTAAAAGCCTTAAAGGCAATTATTTCAAAATGGGACAATAATGATATTTTCAAAGGTTAAAGGATCTACACATATTTCTTTTAAAAACTGCTTTTGTCCCAATATCCTACTAACCTTAGTGACATTTTCCAATAGGAATCACATTAAAAGCCATTCCGGTTTGTGAGTTCCGAATTTTTAAAACTTAAGGTCCGAATTGGCAATTTTTACAAATTTGGGGCCAATGTGAGATTTTTATAAAAACTCGACCTCAAAACTTTAAAAACCTGAACCTCTGGACAATTTGGAGAATTAGGAACTGACCTCATAATTGTTCAAGTTCGGGATATCTTATTATTCAATTTTTAACCCCAAAAGTGTTAGTTGTACAAAACGGGGCTAAATTACAATTTTCCTTTTATAAAGGACCTAACTCAAATTATTTTTGTTAGATAAATGTTTTTATCATGATTTTGATGATTTTGTTCAAATGAGTTTTTATACCAAAACAATGTCCCTAAATGTTGTCCCAACACTTCCGATCGATCTAAAATGTTTTTACTATTTTTCGGAGTATTTCTTGAAGTTTATATTCGATTTAAAATTGGACAACACTTTTGTTTCAGGCTCGACCGGTCGCCCTATAGGGCAACCCGTACCTGAGTTGAGTTTTGAAACAGAAAATGGGACGTAAGAGAAAATGGGGAGGGCGACCGGTCGACCAGGTGGGCGACCGGTGAGGGCTGGCCGTCGACCACCGGGCGGCCGGCACGGGAGTGCCCTCTCAAATGCAGACTTCTCTGTTTTGATTTTCTATCAACCCCAACCGGTCAAGACCAAGGGCGACCGGTCGAACCCCCCTTCGACCGGTCCCCCTGTGTAAAAATTCGCAGAATTCAATTTCAATCTTATCTCTCGTCGTGCGACCGGTCGAACCCCATTTATCAAAGAAACTATCCATTGCATTTTCAGACAGTTTTTCCCTATTTTGTGGGATTGATTTCTAACAGCTATATTGATGATTTTAAATGGTTTCTTTTGCAGCAAATCACTCCCCAAGGAGGAGCCAATATCTGGAAATCAAAGCCAAGACCTCTCCTATAAATAGAGGCTTCATTCAAGCAACAAGATACAACACTCCATACAAGCAAAGAGCAAACAAAGCAAACACTTTCATATATCTTGTTGTATTAGCCTTAGCACTTTCACTTGCACAAATTTGAAGTCTAGGCTTTCAATTCTTGATTACACTTGTACTCATATTGTATCAATCATTATTGAGTTGTAATCTTGATTTTGGTCATCATTCAACACAAGACATCCTTGTGAGTATTCTTGTGGTAAGAATACACTTGGGTGATCTAGGTGATAGGTGTTTGAAGGTTGTGGTAATCTTCAAAGGTGTTGTAAGAGGATTGTGGTAATCCTCAAGGTGTTGTAAGAGGATTGTGGTAAACCTCAAGGTGGTGTAAGAGGGTTGTGGTAATCCTCAAGGTGTTGTATTAATTTTTGGTAAATTAATAAAATCTTTTTTTTTCTTTTTGAAATCCATCCCGGATATACTGGGGTGGTAGAGCACGTAGTCCCTAGGTGGGGTGAAGCTCTTTAAATCAACAAGTGTTGTTTAATTTCCGCATTTACATTCTCGTCTTTGCTTGATTATTAGAAAAAGAGGGCAAAATCTGAAAAACCGAGATAATCCATTCACCCCCCCTCTAGATTATCGTAGCCACTTGGACCAACAAGTGGTATCAGAGCCAAACTCTTTGGCTAGCTCATTCCGAGTAAAGAGGAAAGATCCATGGCTACATATGATGCTCATCTCACCACCGGCGCCTCCACCAACAAGCCACCACTTTTCGACGCAAACAACTACGCATTTTGGAAAGACCGTATGGAATGCTTTCTACAAGGGTGCGGGTTCGACATTTGGAATGTGGTCATTGAAGGAGTTGATCAACCAACCAAGAAATCGGAGGATGGCACCTCGACTCCTAAACCTTTCAAGAAGTTCGATGAAAACGACAAGAAGGCCTTTTCTCTAAACGGTAAGGCCTTAAATATTTTGCATTGTTCTCTTACCGCTACCGAGTACAATCGCATAAGAGGCATAAGGTCGGCACATGAGGTTTGGGAAAAACTGGAAACTATATATGAAGGGACAAAGAAGGTCAAGCAAGCAAGAAAAACCATGCTTGTTAAAGACTTTGAAAACTTTAACATGCATGATGGTGAAAGCATATCTAAGATGGTGGAAAGGCTTGACAACATTGTCAATCCACTTGTGGCTCTCGGCAAAGTCATCTCAAGAAGAAGACAAGGTGACTAAAGTTTTGAATGCACTTCCCGGGTCATGGTCCGAAAAGGTGACGGCAATCACGGAGGCACAAAATCTTGAGACACTCAAGTTTGACGAGCTCATCGGAAACCTCCTCATCTATGAAGTCTATCTCAAGGAGAGGAAAAATTCCAAACCAACCATCAACCAATCGGGTACGCAAATTATTCCTAAAGGTCTTGCTTCCTCTTCTAATAATGCATACTATGATAATGATGATGATGATGAGGAGACGGCCGCACTTGTTCGGAAATTTGCAAAATTTGTGAATAAAAATAAGGCAAGAAAACCGAGAGATAATGCTTGCTTTAAATGCGGGAAACCCGGGCACTTCATTGCCGATTGTCCAAAACTCGATGAGGAGGAACAAAATAAGAAAAAGCCTTTTCCGAAAAAGAAGGCTCTAAATGCGGAGGTCAAATCTTGGGATGAATTGCTTGCAACATCCGACGAGGAAGGAGAAACCGAACATGGTCTTATGGCCATAGACGACGAAAATAATGAGGTACGCTCTAACTCTTCTACCTCCTCCTTAGTTGATGAATTGCAATGTGATTTTGATGAATTGCAAATTGAATTTCAAAATTTGATCATTAAATACAAGAGTTTAAAAAAAGAGCATAAAGAGCTTAAAATTGAAAAGGAAATATTATTTACTTCTTATGAATCTCTTGATAAAGCTCATGCTATTACTATTACTAGAGTTCATACTCTTGAATCCGAAAAAGAATCGCTCACCAAAGATCTTGAATGTTTAAAAAGGGATGTGCATCGTTTTAACATAAGTACGGACAAAGTTACAAAAATTTTAGATGCACAAAGAGGTGAGCATTCCAAATTAGGACTTGGCTATAAACCTTTTTCACCATTTTCAAAGAAAAATAACCAAGGTCCGAATTTTGTACGTGCTAAAAGTGCCCATAATATTATTTGCTTTTATTGTGGTAAAGTTGGTCACTATGTTAGCAATTGTAAATTGAAGAACAATTTTAGCTTTGTTTGGAGACCCAAAGGTCTCAAGGCTAACCCCCATGGACCCCAAAACTATAGGGTACCTAAAAATGGTTCGTTTGTAGGTAATAGGCGCTATAACAACCATGGAAGATTCGAAATGGCTCGTGGACAGCGGATGTTCACGCCATATGACCGGAAAGAGAGAATTTTTTACCAACATCAAGTTCCAAGAATAGGGTATGGTCATGTTCGGCAATGGCAAAGGAAGAATTCTTGGAAATGGAGAAATTGGTAACTCTTCTTTCTCTCTTAATAATGTTCTTTTAGTAGAAGGGCTTAAATTTAATTTGATAAGTGTTAGCCAACTTTGTGATTCAAATTATAATGTTGTTTTCAATAAAGAAAAATGCCTTATTCGTAAAAATGATGAAATTATTTGTGAAGCAAATAGAAAAGGCAATCTTTACAAAATTTCTACTAGTGATTTGGTTAGTCAAAATGTTTCTTGTCTTGTCGCCAACAATGATTTAACGAGTTTATGGCATAGGCGACTTGGACATGTTGGATATAAAAGTTTGAAAAATATTTACAAAAACCAACATGTAAAAGGACTACCCAAATTGAATTTTGAAAATCTTGGCTTATGTGACACTTGTCAAAAGAACAAATTAGTTAAGAGTAGTTTTAAGCCCAAAAATGAAATTTCCACAACCAAGCCTCTACAACTTCTTCACCTAGATTTGTATGGGGATATTGGTACGGCTAGTCTAAGTGGAAAACATTACACTTTTGTTATTGTTGATGATTTTTCTAGATACACTTGGGCTCTTTTTCTTGCAAATAAAAGCGATGCCGTTAATGAGTTTGTTAAGTTGTGTAGACGCATTGAGAATGAAAAGGAAGATACTATTAAAACTATTCAAGTGATCGAGGCGGAGAATTTGACGGTGAGTTTAGAGTCTTTTGTGAAACCAAGGGATATACACACAATTTTTCGGCTCCAAGGACACCTCAACAAAATGGTGTAGCCGAAAGGAAGAATCGGACGCTACAAGAAATGAGTCGGTCCATGCTCAATGAATTTTCTCTTCCAAAATACTTTTGGGCCGAAGCCGTAAGTACCGCTTGCTATGTCATTAATCGAGTTTATGTTCGTCCTAAAATGAATAAAACTCCTTATGAGCTTTGGAAAGGAAGAACTCCAAATATTAGTTATTTCAAGATATTTGGATGTAAGTGCTTTATTTTGAATACTAGGGATCAATTGGACAAACTTGATCCTAAGGCCGATGAAGGAATATTTATGGGGTATTCAATCAAGAGCAAAGCATATCGTGTTTACAATAAGACTAGTGGAGTTGTTGAAGAATCCATCCATGTCAAATTCAATGAAACTTCGGGTGTTGAAAGGATACCAAATGATGAAAGTGATGAAGAGGATATTAGTGAATCCATTGTTCAAAATGATACATCAAATGATCAACCATCCACTTCATATGCTCCTCAAGAAGATAAAGGAGATACTTCGGATCTTCCCGTAGCATTAAAATTTAAGGGAGATCACCCAAAAGATCTTATTATTGGTGATCCCCTTGATAAAGTGATGACCAAGAAAATTTGCCGAGAAAGCTCTTATATCTCAAAAAGAGCCTAAAAATGCTAAGGAGGCTATTGAGGATGAGGATTGGTTCTTAGAGATGCAAGAGGAGTTAAATCAATTTAAAAGAAATGATGTATGGGAATTGGTACCTTGTCCTCCATCTCAAACTATTATTGGTACAAAATGGGTATTCCGGAACAAACTTGATGATCAAGGCAACATTGTTCGAAATAAGGCAAGGTTAGTAGCTCAAGGGTATTGTCAAGAAGAAGGTATTGACTATGATGAAACTTTTGCACCCGTAGCACGTTTAGAAGCTATTCGTATTTTACTTGCCTATTCTTATTTTAAAAATTTCAAACTTTACCAAATGGATGTTAAATCCGCTTTCTTAAATGGTATTATTCAAGAAGAAGTCTATGTAAAACAACCTCCAGGGGTTTGAAAATTTTTCTAGGCCTAATGATGTTTATAAACTTAAAAAGGCTTTGTATGGTTTAAAACAAGCACCCGTGCATGGTATGATAGACTTAGCTCTTTTCTTTTGCAAAATGGTTTTACAAGAGGTAAAGTTGATACTACACTCTTTGTTTTTGAAAAAGGGCAAGATTGTTTACTTGTGCAAATTTATGTTGATGATATTATCTTTGGTGCTACTAATGAATCTTTGTGCAAGAAATTCTCCAAGTTAATGCAAGGTGAATTCGAGATGAGTATGATGGGGGAGCTAAATTTCTTCCTTGGACTTCAAATTAAGCAATGCCAATAAGGTATTTATATTTCGCAATCAAAGTATACAAAAGAACTTTTGAAGAAGTTCGGCATTGAAGAAGGAAGAACCGTCTCGACTCCTATGGCAACCAATGTCAAAATTGACAAAGATGAAAAAGGCAAGACGGTTGATGAATCCAAGTATCGAGGTATGATTGGTAGTTTACTTTATTTAACCGCTAGTAGACCGGACATTCTTCATGCCGTATGCCTATGTGATCGTTTTCAAAGCAATCCAAAATATTCTCATATGAGTGCCGTTAAACGGATTTTTTGATATTTGAAAGGCACTATTCAATATGGTTTATTTTATCCAAAGAATGAAAATTTTTCTCTTAAAGGTTATAGTGATTCGGACTATGCGGGTAATATTGATGATCGGAAAAGTACTTTAGGATCATGTCAATTTTTAGCGATTGCCTAGTTTCTTGGTTTTCAAAGAAGCAAAACTGTGTTTCTCTTTCAACGGCCGAAGCCGAATATATTTCCGCTGCATTTTGTTGTACTCAACTTCTTTGGATGAAACAAACCTTAGCGGATTACAAATGCTCTTTTGAAAACGTACCTATCTTTTGTGATAATATATCCGCTATAAATATTGCTCAAAACCCGGTTCATCATAACCGTACTAAACATATTGAGATTCGACATCATTTTCTAAGGCATTGTGTTTCAAAACGAAAAATTGAGATATCGTTTGTGCCATCTCAAGATCAATTAGCGGACATTTTTACAAAACCGCTAACTTCCGAGACTTTTGCGTCAATACGAGCTCGGTTAGGCATAATGCATATTGAATGAGGTCTACGTTTGCATTTTGCATGTTTTTAAAACTTAGGGCGAAAAATCGGATTTTTGGTTGAAAATTCGGATTTTGAAAAATTTGACAAAAAAAATGGCTGAAGAGGTTGAGGGCAACCGGTCGCCCTCAACGTCGACCGGTCACCCTCAACCACGACCGGTCGCCCTAGGCAAAATTTTGGTTTAAGTTCGTTCTGTCTTCAGCATTTGTTATTTTCACTTCTTTTTGCCATTTTTCGTCCCCTTTGCCAAATGCACACAATTTTCACTCAAAATTGATTTTCATGCATTCAATTCATATCTTGGACCTTATATAGCATGTTTATCATCATCATTGCTCATCTTTTCCGATCAAATGGTAAGAATTTTCCTTACTTTGCTCAATTGGGTTGAACCCTTGAGTTTATGGCTTTCTTGTATATTTCTTGATATTTTTGCTTATGATCTTGATGAGCTTAGTTATTATGTTGTATTGTATGATGTTTGATGTGAATTGGTGATGCAATGTTTTGGCTTGGATCATTTACAAGGGCTATATACAACTTTTTTATTTTTCACGCCCACAATGTGTTCGATGAAATGTCACAATGAAAATTTCAACTTCTACATGATTCTCTCGCTTCCAAAAGTCTTTTCAATACTCATTGAGATCATGTTTTGGCAAATAAAACGAGCGTATGAACTCTTCATGATACATTTCTCCCATTTTCCTTGGTTTTTAAGCCTAAATTGCTCAATGGTTGATAAACCATTTCTTTGGCGCACTTTGACATACTTCTATGATGATTTTATCATCCTAACATTTTTTTTGATGATTCCAAAGGGGAGAAACAGAAATTGGCTCGTTAGCTCAAAGAAGCTAATAAAAGCTCATGATAGAAGCTATAAGCTATGGCTTATTAAGGCCATAAGTTGTGAAGAAAACTCAGTCCAATGATTGTTTTATGAACTTGTTTGCATGGATAATAAGTATTTGTGACAGGGGAGCTTCTAAGCTCATGGAGTTGTTGTTTATTTTGTAAAAGCTTGTGCTTCTAGCTTATGCAATATTTCTTATTAATGTGCTTGTTGATAGGAGGAGCTTTTGTAAAATGTTTTTAAACGGATAGTTTACTCATAAACCGGAAAATTTATTTTGTTTTTGAAATCATCCTCTTGAAAATTGTTTTGGTTTGTAATCATCAAAAAGGGGAGTTTGTTAGATAAATGTTTTTATCATGATTTTGATGATTTTGTTCAAATGAGTTTTTATACCAAAACAATGTCCCTAAATGTTGTCCCAACACTTCCGATCGATCTAAAATGTTTTTACTATTTTTGAATATTTCTTGAAGTTTATATTCGATTTAAAATTGGACAACACTTTTGTTTCAGATCGACCGGTCGCCCTATAGGGCAACCCGCACTGAGTTGAGTTTTGAAACAGAAAATGGGACGTAAGAGAAAATGGGGAGCGGCGACCGGTCGACCAGGTGGGCGACCGGTGAGGGCGACGGTCGACCACCGGGCGGCCGGTGCACGGGAGTGCCCTCTCAAATGCGAGACTTCTCTGTTTTGATTTTCTATCAACCCCAACCGGTCAAGACCAAGGGCGACCGGTTGAACCCCCCTTCGACCGGTCCCCCTGTGTAAAAATTCGCAGAATTCAATTTCAATCTTATCTCTGTGCGACCGGTCGAACCCCCTGTTTATCAGCAAACTATCCGTTGCATTTTCAGACAGCTTTTCCCTATTTTGTGGGATTGATTTCTAACAGCTATATTGATGATTTTAAATGGTTTCTTTTGCAGCAAATCACTCCCCAAGGAGGAGCCAATATCTGGAAATCAAAGCCAAGACCTCTCCTATAAATAGAGGCTTCATTCAAGCAACAAGATACAACACTCCATACAAGCAAAGAGCAAACAAAGCAAACACTTTCATATATCTTGTTGTATTAGCCTTAGCACTTTCACTTGCACAAATTTGAAGTCTAGGCTTTCAATTCTTGATTACACTTGTACTCATATTGTATCAATCATTATTGAGTTGTAATCTTGATTTTGGTCATCATTCAACACAAGACATCCTTGTGAGTATTCTTGTGGTAAGAATACACTTGGGTGATCTAGGTGATAGGTGTTTGAAGGTTGTGGTAATCTTCAAAGGTGTTGTAAGAGGATTGTGGTAATCCTCAAGGTGTTGTAAGAGGATTGTGGTAAACCTCAAGGTGGTGTAAGAGGGTTGTGGTAATCCTCAAGGTGTTGTATTAATTTTTGGTAAATTAATAAAATCTTTTTTTCTTTTTGAAATCCATCCCGGATATACTGGGGTGGTAGAGCACGTAGTCCCTAGGTGGGGTGAAGCTCTTTAAATCAACAAGTGTTGTTTAATTTCCGCATTTACATTCTCGTCTTTGCTTGATTATTAGAAAAAGATGGCAAAATCTGAAAAACCGAGATAATCCATTCACCCCCCTCTAGATTATCGTAGCCACTTGGACCAACAATTTTTTTCTTTTACTAAAATAGCCCTGGACTCTCTGACTTGGAGATTTAATTTAAGTATTTTACTTTCCCAAAAACTCTTGACTTATCGGATTAATTTGACCGATTAATACCCGATCGCGGAGCGACTTCCTCGCCTTGCGAATTGAATCTATAACGGGACTTATGTTCCACCTAATCTTTCAAGATATCGAAGGTTGATTATCATTCCGATAATCAGCTTCATCCAAAAACTCCCCCAACGCCATGATTGCCACTCGCGTTTTTCAAAAATTTTCCTAAACTGCTTCCCTGAATCAATAATACTGATTGCTGGTTGATTTGCATGTAATTGTAATTACTTTCTGCTGAGTCAACTTGGTGTGTCGAGCTCACGTCGAATCGGAATGGATACGTCGGGGATGAAACCGGCTCATTGGCCGCTATTCCACTCTTAGGCCCTATCGCCCTAATCCCCAATCGAGGGACGGAGTTTGTCCAAGGAAGCGGTCGTGAAATCGAGGTATAATCATGATTATGACAGATCCGAGCCTCGCCACTCCACTTTGTGGATTTTGTCTTTGCCTACGGAGCGATAAGGTGCCGGTCTTGGACCATCTTGACCGGGAGTTACAAGGAAGAACGAAGGAATTGCTGTTCGATCCACACGATCCGGAGTTATCGGACCCGTTTTGGTTGGCGTTACATTTCCGCACGCAACCGCTACTGTTTTGCATTGGTTGGCGCTACAAATCCGTACGCAACCATTATTTGCCTTTCATAGGATTGGCGTTACACTTCCGCACGCAATCCTACCTGTCTTGATTGAATCACATAGTGCATGTGTGACCATTTTTTCTTGAATGTATAAGTATATTATTTAAATATTTTATCACGACGCTGCGAATCGTGTGTGAATTCATGCATCATACTCACGTGTTTTCATAATTGTTTTCTCACATTAACTATATTGCGCCACACTCGCACATGATCACCCCATCCACTGAGATTTTTGTCTCATCCCCACATGTTTTCTAACCTTAGATGAGGATTTTGTTGGAGATGCTGAACCGGCTCTAGATTGAGACCTTGTACTACGCTTGTTGGATTTACTATTTCTTGTTGTTGATTGGACTATTTTCTTATGTTGTTGTCGGACTTTTGTATTTCGTTCCATTCGGGTTTGTAATTGAGGGGCGTAGGACCCCTTGACTTTAAGTTGCTATTTTGTTGATTTTCGGGTTGTAATTTGGATGATGGATTGTAGACTTTAAGTTGTAACTTGTATCTGTTATTTATTTCCGCTGCTATTTAGACTCTGTCTCATTGGGTTCTCATTGGTATTTGTCTGGACTGTTTGGTTATGGTATTTAAGTTGTGGATCGTCGTCGCGTCTCGTTTGGGGCGTGACAGTAAGAGTGGTATCAGAGCTCGGCTAGTAAGATGGAAACTTACACCGAGCTGACCCAGGATAGGACCCTCGGTCTGTGTTTTGGGTAGTACTGCGACTTGACCAATTAAGTGTGAAATCGATTTCAAATTGGCATAGAACTGTCTTATTGATATTTGAACTAAGTTAGAACGCATATCTTGAGATTTCATAGTCATACTTGTTTTGACTTAGTTGATTCTTGACTGATTCCCTTATTCATTCTTCCTTACTCTCTTCTTATCTTTCCTCTACCTTTGACTGATCCGCCTTAATTTTGTTTGATCAGGATGGAGCCGACGCCGCCTACATGGTGGGATGTATTCCATGCCCGTGCTGAACGGGAATATTACCGGGCACTGATGATTCATTGGCACCGGGAAAGTGAACGCACGACCACAGAGCTAGGCCAGGAGCGCCAACACAATAGGGACCTGACTCAGCGCTTGGTGATGAGCCAAGATGAGAAGAACGAACTGACCACTGTCATCAAGGACCGCGATAACACCATAAGAGCGCGGGAAGACCAAATACAGAGTATCCAGGAGCGCCTGGATAACATGCGGGAGAAGATGAAGAGGATAAGCGACGGTCGCCAGAAATGGGAGATTGACGCCCGCGTATCCCGTAGCACCGTCGATCGTTTGGAGGAGACCCTAATTAAGCAGATGACAGTCATAGAGGACCTCACACAGGCCCTAGCTCAGAGAGACGCCGCACTAGAGGTTGCTTTAGCAGCTAATGCTCAGTCATTGCCACCGCCCGAGGCGGAGCCTGTACCTGATGCCGAGGAGGATCCCGAGGAGGATCCAGTTGACATTGGAGAGCCAGAGGCTGCTCCACTCGATGAGGCTCAGGGATTCGAGCAGTGGTTGGACTTTGTGGATTGGCCCGAGGTTGAGGCGCCACCTCAACCCGACCGGCCCGATTATAGACATAGGCTGCGGCGGCGATGATGGCGATCTCACTGATTAGCTAGCAGATTGTCAGTTGTACTTTTGTTGTTGTAGCCATGTATTCCAGTGTTGTACCTTACATTTATTGTACTAGATTCGGGTGTATTTTGATTCCATGTATCTGACTTAGTATTCTGCTGTTGTACTTTGGGTGTATTCAAATTTTACATTAATGGATATACCTTTTGCTATTTATTCAGTGTCTTGTGTTTGATGTTACTTTCCCTACGATATCTCTTGCTTTACGCAAATAATTATTGTATTCATTTACTCGCGAATCGCAACTAACGCTTCAAGATACTGAATGGCCGAACATCGAGGACGTGGGAGACCTCGTTGCGTTCCACGAGGAGTTGATGATGTACCCAGGGACCGGGTACCCTCTCCTGAATTACCACCGCCTCCTCCACCTGATGCAGGAGACAATCTGACCGCACAAGCCTTGCAACAAATACTGGTTTTTATGAGGCAACAGGCAGAGCCTCAACCCCGTGCTCCCGGACCCGCCAGGGAGGCGGACGATCGCACATTGGAGCGATTCCTGCGATTCGACCCACCAACCTTCTTGGGAGAGCCGGACGATGTGAAAGCGGAAGAATGGATAGAGAAGCTGGAAAATATCTTCAATGCTCTTCAATACTCCGACGAGAGAGAGTCACACTCGTATTTAAATGCGGAATCGGCCGCTAGAGATCGGTGGAGGGCGATTGAAAGGAGATGGGAACAGGACCGAGTAATCGAACATGGGGAAATTTCTTGGCCGAGTTCAATGAACAAGTATATTCCCAGTGTCGTGAAGGAAGCGCGCGGGATGAATTCCACATTTGAGGCAAGGGAACTGATTGTGGCTCAAGATGAGTCGAATTTCACCGATTGTCCAAGTATGCTCGGGGGACAATCGATCAAGAGGATAAGCTTTACAAGTTCACTCGAGGATTGAAACGGAACTTGTAAAGCTTGTTGATTGTTGAACTGGCAACCTACTCAGCCGCGGTAAAGGCAGCTCTCCGCATTGAGTCGGGACTGAACCGTATTGGACAGATTCAGCAGAGTAGGCCATCGAACAGTCTTAAGAGGACAGCTGTGGGACAGCCATCTAAACCGCCGCTAAGTTTGAAGGGACCGATTAACGTAATGCAGACAAAAAGAAAGAGACCAGTGCAAGGAAAGCCGGGTCAAGAGTGTGCACATTGCCAGAAACCGGGACATACTGCCGACAACTGTTGGCGTAAACAAGGAAGGTGTTTGCGCTGTGGTAGTAATCAGCACCAGCTGCAAGATTGCCCGAAGTACGATGACCGAACCAAACAGACGCAACCACAGAAGCCGGGAAATGGCCAGGGTAATCGGGCAAGGATGCCCTCTCGAGCATTTGCACTACCCGGACAGGAGACTCCGGAGGCAACAGATGTGGTGGAAGGTACGCTTCTAGTATCTAACCACTACGCTAAAATATTGTTCGACCCTGGATCAACGCATTCATTTGTTGCACCGCATTTTGTACACAAACTGCATGCATGCATGGAACATATGCCTATATGCTTAGAAGTGTCAACTCCTATGGGTGCAAGTCAGATAATAGATATTATCTATAATGCATGCAAAGTTAAGATTGCTGAGATAAACTTTCCTGCCGATTTGATCTTATTACTTATATCCGAATACGACGTGATATTGGGAATGAACTGGTTATCTGCACACCATGCACAAATGGACTGCCATAACAAGTCCATTAAGCTATGTGGACCGGAAAACCCGAAGTAGAAATTTCGGGAAAGGCACGAGTTAAGATTGCCCCAATCATTTCAGCAATGAAAGCGAGGAGAGCGATCACTAGAGGGGCTCAGGGGTACTTGGCGTTTGTAATTAACAAACCCAAGGTTGAGTCACAAATCAACCAAGTACCGATAGTATCAGCATATACGGATGTATTTCCACAAGAACTCACCACTATCCCTCCGGATAGGGAAGTCGAGTTCACCATCGAGGTGTTGCCAGGGACTGCCCCAATTGCCAGAAAACCGTATAGAATGGCTCCTCTTGAGTTACAAGAGTTGAAAACGCAAATACAGAAACTACTGGATGTGGGATTTATCCGACCGAGTACGTCTCCGTGGGGAGCACCTGTGCTATTCGTCAAAAAGAAGGATGGCACATTAAGACTATGTATAGATTATCGTGGTCTTAATAGTGTGACCATCAAGAACAAATATCCCCTCCCGAGGATAGACGAACTATTTGATCAACTTCAAGGAGCAACGGTGTACTCGAAGTTTGATTTACAACAAGGATATTACCAACTGAAGATCCGCGAAGGAGACATTTCCAAAACTACATTTCAAACCCGATATGGACACTACGAGTTTGTAGTAATGCCTTTCGGTCCGCGAATGCACCAAAGAAAGCATTTATGGACCGATGCATCGAGTCTTCCAACCTTATTTGGATCAATTCGTAGTGATATTCATTGATGACATACTCGTATACTCTAAGTCTAGAGAAGAGCACGAACGTCATCTGAAAATCATTTTAGAGACACTACGATAGCATAAGATGTATGCCAAATTCAGCAAGTGCGAATTTTGGCTTAGTGAAGTCGCGTTCTTGGGACATATAGTATCCGGCACTGGGATTGCAGTAGATCCTTCGAAGGTACAGACAAGGGTTGAATGGAAACAACCCGAGTCTGTAATAGAAATCAAGAGTTTCCTAGGACTAGCTGGATATTATCGAAGATTTATCCAGGACTTATCCAAGATAGCCGGACCACTCACTCGACTAACCCAGAAGCAAGTCAAGTTTGAGTGGAATGACAAATGCGAGGCAAGTTTCAAGAGTCAAGAATCGACTTACTATAGCTCAGTCTTAGCCCTTCCAAAGGGAACCGAAAACTTTGTCGTCTACAGTGATGCATCAAAAGAAGGACTAGGAGTAGTGCTAATGCAGGAAGGAAAAGTTATCGCTTATGTATCACGAAAACTCAAGCCGTATGAAGCCAATTATCCAACACATGACTTGGAATTGGCAGCGATAGTTTTCGCGTTGAAGAAATGGAGACACTATCTCTACGGAGCAACATTCACGGTTTTCACGGATCATAAGAGCTTGAAGTATCTATTCTCCCAGAAAGACCTCAACGAGGCAACGGAGATGGATGGAGTTGATTGAGGACTATCACTTTGATATTCCATACCATCCCGGAAAAGCTAACGTCGAAAGGACGCTCTAAGCGTAAAGGCGAGCTTAGCGGACTTATGATTCGAGAGTGGGAATCATTAAAAGAGTGAGCAATTGGAATCGACGAGAACCAATACTCGATTTCATGTGCTAACATTTCGATTACACCCAATCTCTTGAATGAGATCAAAGAAGCACAAGAGAAAGATACACATCTTCAAAAGCGAAGGAGAAGATACTTAAAGGAGAAAGATCGAATTCTCGGTGCACGAAGATGGAGTTATCGGGTTAGGAATCGAGTGTGTGTACCGAATGACGAGCAGATTAGGAATAGAATCCTAGTAGAGGCACACCGCTCGAAATACACTATACATCCTGGAGGAAACAAGATGTATAAGGATTTGAAACGGAGTTATTGGTGGGTAAACATGAAGAAACAGGTAGCTGCGAGATGTTTGACTTGTCAACGAGTAAAAGTAGAACACCAACGACCATCTGGTTTACTACAACCGTTGAGAATTCCCGAGTGGAAATGGGAACATATAACGATGGACTTCGTGACGGATCTACCAAGGACGAGGAGGAGGCCATGATCTATCTCGGGTAGTTGTAGACCGACTCACGAAATCGCACACTTTTTACCCATCCGAAAACCGATAGCTTGCGAAACTTGCATGAGACTTATATCCAGAAGTCATTCGACTGCATGGAGTACCAGTCGATATAGTATCCGACAGAGACCCGAGGTTTGTCTCCAGATTTTGGAAGTGCTTGCACAAGGAATTGGGTACCTCGCTAAGTTTCAGCATAGCGGCACATCCACAAACCGATGGGCAGTCTGAGCGAACAATTCAAACCCTTGAAGATATGTTGCGAGCTTGCACATTGGATTTTCAAGGAAGTTGGGATTCCCACTTACCATTAGCCGAGTTCGCCTACAATAACAGTTATCAAGCCATGATTGGGATGGCACCCTACGAGGCATTGTATGGGCAAAAATGTAGATCCCCACTACACTGGGAGATTGATGACCAATGGACTCCGAAAGAGAAACGAAAGTCGCCCTCGATTCCAAAGGTCAACTTAGTTCAGGAAGCCATGGAGAAGGTCAAGCTAATCAAGGAGCGGATTCGCACAGCTCAGAGCCGCCAAAAGAGTTATGCGGACAAGAGAAGAAAGGATTTGGAATTTGAAGTCGGTGATGAAGTATTTCTCAGACTCTCACCACGGAAAGGATTGATCAATCCGAAGAAAGGAGGCAAGTTGAGTCCGAGATATGTTGGACCTTACAAGATTTTACAGAGGATCGGGAAGTTAGATTACAGACTCGAGTTACCAGCACCATATGCGGGAATGCACGATGTATTCCACGTATCGAGATTGAAAAAGTATCAACCAGATCCCGAGCATATCATCACTCGAGATACTCCTTCTCTAATGGAAAATCTATCCTACACCGAGAGGCCGATCTGGATCATTGATCAACCGATACGACAGTTGCGTAAGAGAGAAATTCCGATTGTTAAAGTGGTGTGGCAGAACCACAACCGAGACGAAGACGCAACATGGGAAATGGAAGAAGACATGATGAATCAATATCCAGAACTATTCTGAAGAGAATTTGGGGACCAAATTCTTTTAAGGAGGGGAGGATGTGAAGCCCCAATTTTTCCGAAGCTATCGATTATTTTACCGCGTCATTTTGACGGGTAATTATTAATAATATATATATATATATTTTGTATTTTATTTCATTTTATTTAAATACTTGTGATTATGATCCTCATTAATTCTATTCCTCATTTATGATCACTTGGTTGATCATCATTACTATTTTTGTATTTATTAGTCACCTTAGAATTTTAAGAGACTATTTATTTTAGAGACTTTTACCTTATTGAATTAAGATTTGATTTAGATTAAGTGATCATGAGACTTACAAGTGATCAAGGAAATCACTAAATATTTTGGAGATTGATATATTTCATCTATTATCATCAAATTTGGGACAAAAAAAATATGGAATTACCAAATTGCCCTTGAAGTGGACGGCCAATATGGATATTTTTGGGATAAAAATATCATCCAACTCTTGTACACCTACACCATATATTAGTCATCTTGTGTATAATTATATCATTAATTCAAACATTATACACATCATCTTATACATCAATTCTTTATTACTATTTTTTCCAACTTATTCTATTCTTCCCAACATTCTTCTTATTCCTCTCAACATTCCAATTTGACCCATACTTTGACTTGCATTTTGTCTCCATGCAAGAGACAAATTACAAGACACAATTTGATCAAAATTTTCTCTCCCTCTCTCTCATACTACACGGCCATATGGCCTAAATGACCAAAAATTTGGTTCATTTTCACCAACACCTCTCTCTCTATTGTTAACAATCCTCCAACTCTTTTCTACCTTTCTTCCTCTTCTTTCTTATACACTTAGAAAAAATTCAAGAACTTCCCTTACATCAACAAGAAAAAAATCAAACCATCATCATACAAGGTAAGAAATTTTATCTTCAATCCATTTTTGGATATCACATTGTTCATCTCTTCCACCTTCTTAACTTAAGTTTGAATTTGGTTTGGAGGTACATTTAGAAGACCTTGAAGATTAGAGATTGACAATATTTTTGAAGAAGGACCTCAAGCTTGAAGAAGAAAATAGTAGAGGAAATTAGACTATAAGGTAAGAATTGAATACTAGACCCCTTCTTTCTTACTCTTCCTATTTTTTTCAAATTTTAACACCCCTTTTTCATTTTTGAGAAATAGGGGCTGACCTTAGGAGATTTTGGAGTTGAGCCAAAATTTCCAATTTTTGAGCTTCAACTAGTCTCCAAACATCTACTACACAAGGTAAAGTGTAGTCCTTTTCATTTCCTTATTTCCTGCTTTTTCACCTTAATTTTTCTCTCATTTTTCTAACTCCAATTTTTGATATTTTCTGGACTTAGGGGCTGACCTAAGAAGCCTCATCCAAAAATTGTGAAAGTATCCTTTTATTTCACAATTTCCAAATTTAAGGTGGGTGGAAAAATATTTTCCAACTTTTAGGTGTTTTGATTAAATGCATGTAGAAAATTTGATCATGAGCCTTGAGATATATATAATATATGTATTGCATGTCAATTTTATATATCAAATCATGAAAATTCTCAAGAGTTGCTCAAAATTATTATTTATTGAATTTTAGGTGCATACATGTACACTTTAATGTTTTAATTGATGAATTCTTGTATGTATTGGACATGCATGTGTATGATCTTTAAAATCTATGTTTTGGATGACTTATAACCTGGAAAAGTCGAGCATAATTGATTAAATTTTAATTTTGGACTTAAAAATGCAAAAATGGAAAGTTGGTGGACTAAATTGCAAGAAAATAAAAGTTAAGGGACCCCTCTGCAAATTTCGAAATTTGGGACTGTACTCAGTTTCAAAAATGACTTTTGGGCATTTTAATAAAGTTTTAAGAGTTTTAAGATAAATAAAATCAACCTTTAAAAGCCCAAGGACTAGATTGTAAAATTTTGAAAGTTTAAGGGCTACTTTGCAATTTTTAAAACTGTACCAGACCTTAACTTTAAAATTTGAAATTCTTACTCTTAATGTACTGGGAATTACATATTTTAAAAGTATTCCAAAAATCCAAGTGGTTAGGGCTTGGAAAGCAAGTTTACAAAATTGAGGGACTAATGTGTAAAATATTAAACTTGAGGACCCAAATGAAATTTCCAGGACTTATGCAGCCCATGCACCTGGAAATCCTAACTTAACTATAACTTAATTATAATTTGGACCCAAGGTTCAAATTTCATAACAATTGGACCCCTAAAAGCCTTAAAGGCAATTATTTCAAAATGGAACAAAAATGATATTTTCAAAAGTTAAAGGACCTACACATATTTCTTTTAAAACCTGCTTTTGTCCCAATATCCTACTAACCTTAGTGACATTTTCCAACTGGCATCACATTAAAAGCCCTTCCGGTTTGTGAGTTCCGAATTTTTAAAACTTAAGGTCCGAATTGGCAATTTTTACAAATTTGGGGCCAATGTGAGATTTTTATAAAAACTCGACCTCAAAACTTTAAAAACCTGAACCTCTGGACAATTTGGAGAATTAGGAACTGACCTCATAATTGTTCAAGGTCGGGATATCTTATTATTCAATTTTTAACCCCAAAAGTGTTAGTTGTACAAAACGGGGCTAAATTACAATTTTCCTTTTATAAAGGACCTAACTCAAATTATTTTTTCTTTTACTAAAATAGCCCTGGACTCTCTGACTTGGAGATTTAATTTAAGTATTTTACTTTCCCAAAAACCCTTGACCGATTAATACCCGATCGCGGAGCGACTTCCTCGCCTTGCGAATTGAATCTATAACGGGACTTATGTTCCACCTAATCTTTCAAGATATCGAAGGTTGCTTATCCTTCCGATAATCAGCTTCATCCAAAAACTCCCCCAACGCCATAATTGCCACTCGCGTTTTTCAAAAATTTTCCTAAACTGATTCCCTGAATCAATAATACTCGGCTGCCTGGTTGACTGCCTGTAATTGTAATTACTTTCCTGCCTGAGTCAACTTGGTGTGTCGAGCTCACAGTCGGAATGGATACGTCGGGGATGGAACCGGGCAGCTCGGCTGCTATTCCACTCTTCCGGCCCCATCGTCCTAATCCTACAACTGAGGGACGGAGTTTGTCCAAGGGAAGCGGGTCGTAGTACTGAGGTATAATCATGATTATGACAGATCCGAGCCTCGCCAGCTCCACTGTGGATTTTGTCTTTGCCTACGGAGCGATAAGGTGCCGGTATTGGACCATATTGACTGGGGATTTACAAGGAAGAACGAAGGAATTGTTGTCTGATCTACACGATTCCGGAGTTATCGGACCCATTTTGGTTGGCGTTACATTTCCGTACGCAACCGCTACCTGTTTTGCATTGGTTGGCGCTACAAATCCGTACGCAACCATTATTTGCCTTGCATAGGATTGGCGTTACACTTCCGTACGCAATCCTACCTGTCTTGACTGAATCACATAGTGCTTGTGTGACCATGAACTATTTTCTTGAACTGTATAAGTATATTATTTAAATATTTTATCACGACGCCTGCGAACTGTGTGTGAATTCATGCATCATACTCACGTGTTTTCATATAACTGTTTTCTCACATTAACTATATTGCGCCACACTCGCACACGATCACCCCATCCATCGAGATTTTTGTCTCATCCCCACCTGTTTTCTAACCTTAGATGAGGATTTCGTTGGAGATCTTTGCCGAAGCTCTCGGATTGAGACCTTGTACTACGCTTGTTGGATTTACTATTTCTTGTTGTTGATTGGACTCTTTTCTTATGTTGTTGTCGGACTTTTGTATTTCGTTCCATTCGGGTTTGTAATTGAGGGGCGTAGGACCCCTTGACTTTAAGTTGCTATTTTGTTGATTTTCGGGTTGTAATTTGGATGATGGATTGTAGACTTTAAGTTGTAACTTGTATATGTTATTTATTTCCGCTGCTATTTAGACTCTGTCTCATTGGGTTCTCATTGGTATTTGTCTGGACTGTTTGGTTATGGTATTTAAGTTGTGGATCATCGTCGCGTCCCGTTTGGGGCGTGACATTGAATCTTTATAAGTCTTAAAGGTCTGCTTTTAAAATGAACTGAAATTTTATCGAAAATGTCTACACATATAAGCCATTTAATTATTCTTTAGAATTTCCAATATTGCAGAAATCGCTAGGCGGTGGCCCAACGCCTAAAAATAGTATTGTTATTCTCTTTTTTTTTTTTACCATTTTTGGCGATTTTTTCCGCAACAATTTATTTTCGGCGGTTTTAGGCAAATTCCTGATTTTCGCAACACCGAGAATTCCCATCTATGACCCACATTTAACTATTTACTTTTATTCTTTCATATCTTTATAATATGTTTCATTTGGTTTAATCCTAAACTATCTATATATGTGAGATTAAAACCCAAAATTATTTAGGTTAGTCTCAGCTCATTAATCTCAAGTATAATCTTTTATTTTTCTAATATTTTTTATTCTTAGTTTTCGCTCTAATTTGTTGTAATTATTTAATTTACTTAATCTTTTTATGAATTATGTTAGTATCCGAACTAATAAATAATTTGTAATATATTACTTTCTTAGTAAATGTCAAATTGTTACATATTAAATGAGTTTATTTATTTTTTCTTTTGCATAGCATATATGTTCCTTTAGACTAATCTAATTTTAGCTCATGTTTCACTCTTTCACACTATTTTATTAAAATTTAATTATTTTGGTATATATTTTTATTATAAATATGTATGATATTGATATTTTGAACATAAAAGTTTAAGGGTGTAATTTTCAAACAATATTCAAGTTTTATCATAAATGTCAATTTAATACATACGGATTTTATTTATTACGTTTGTCTTCTAATTGTTTTTTAATAAATTTATTTATAAAACTTTCAACACTTTTTTGCACTTGTTCCTAAGATTTATAGGATATAAAATAATTAAAAGATTGAAATCATAATAATATTGAAAAAATAATAAATTAGAAACTAAAACTTATAATGTTATATATAAAAAATTAACTAAAAGTCATATTAACACATATAGTTAAAATTTAAAAGGTAACCTTTTTGCCGCGACAAACTTGTTTTGGTTCTTATTCGCTTTTTGTTACATGTTATTGCTATTCCTTTTAATTTGCACATTTTATTTTACTGATATGACTAATTAAAATAACATATACATGAAATCGCAATAAAAACAAAATATGAAACTCTCTTGTTTTCAATATTATTTTTTTGACCACCATCAATAAATTAATTTTCAAATTTCATATTACTAATCGATGGAGAATTTTTCGACCATAAAGGAATTATGTATTTTCTCTACCTTTTATTTAGCTTCAAAACCACATAAAATCGTTTTTATTTTATTTTTTCTTATCATGTATATTATAATTTGATCTTTTTCTTATAAATTATAATAGACATATTTAATTATTGAGAAAATTTAAAAGAATATAAGAGATACACAATTTTGCATCATACTAAAAGTTTAATAGTTAAATTTTCTTCTATAACTACTTGTGCATATGTTTAGAATATATGGTTGAAGATTTTGAAACCTAGTTTAAATTTAAAATTGATTTTATAAGAAATTTAAAGTATTCTTAGTGTTATGATTAAAAAATATATTTTCAGATTCTGAAAAATAAATTGACTATAATGAACATCTCTAATATAATTAAACAAAAATTTTAAATAAATAATAAAACTATAGAAAAACATCCACATATATGTTCTAATTAATTTCTAATTAATTTATTATGATTAAATGATAAATAATTATTACATTATGTTGAACTTTATAATGTTAAAATTTTCTCATGTGAAGTCCTTATATATGCTTATGACATACAGTTAGAAAGCTCTCGAAATCTAGTTTAATACAAAGCTAATATTATTTGAAAATTCAACATATTTTAAGAGTAATAAATGAAAGAATAAATACTTTAAAAGTATAGAATATAAAAAGGAAACTTGTTTTATAATTGAACAAATAAAAACTTAATAAATATCAAATTACTTAGTTATCCTAAAATATTACTATGTCCAAAGTATATTTTTGTCCAATCAAAAATTTGAAGAAACATTCACACATTTAAGATAGTATAGATCAGAGCTACATGTTTTATAGCCTATAGCTCTGTGCTTTTCTTTTCTGTTTTTCTTACCCTACACATTTCATCCTATCATGGCATCAACAACTCCCTCAAGCTCCATGGAGCAAATTCAAGTAATTCAGGCCCACAGCCAAATAATTACCATCAAGTTGACAGAGAACAACTACCTTATACGCAAAAGCGGAGCAAGTAATAAATTTGGGGTGGGCCGATACACAAAAATAGGGTGGGCCAAATAAGAAAATCATATAAATTATAATTAATTTTTTTAAAAAAAAATTCTACTGTAAATATTTGTTTTAAAAAAATGGGGGGGCGGGGCCCGGAGTGCTCCCCCTTCCCTCTGCCCTTGCTTATATGGCGCCAACAAGTTATAGCTGCAGGAAAAGGATATGGACTGGTTGGACATCTCACAGGAGAAAGAAGCTACCTCTAGAACTGAATTAGGGGAGTGAAGGTGAGACACCCTCCTTGTATCCTGATTTCATTATCTGGAAAGACAGGATCAATTGCTTGTGTCATGATTACTCTGTTCCTTATCTGAAAACATCTTAACAACTACCGTTGGTCTTAACACTGCATTTGAGATTTGAGATGCATTGCATGTTAATTTATGTAGTCATTCTCAAGCAAAAATCATGCAGTACAAGTCTCAGCTGCAAAATCTCAAGAAAGGAACTCTTAGCATGAGAGAATATATCAACAAAATGAAGGCTTGTTGTGACTCTTTAGCAGCTGTAGGAAGTAAAGTAAGTGACCTTGATCAACTTATGCATCTTTTGACTGGTTTGGGGTGTGACTATAACTCCATTGTTGCTTCTATCACTTCTAGAATTAAACCTTGCCCTCTTAGAGACGCATAAGCTCTTCTTCTTAGTTTTGAGAGTAGACTTGACATGACAGAAAAGACCTCTATTGAAATTTCACATGCCATTAATGTTATACACACCACAACTGATTTCAGAGGAGGAAGATCTTATAATAGAGGTGGAAGAACTGGACAAAAATAGGAATCCTAGAGGCGGAAGGACCTATAGCAGAGATAATAATTTTAGGGGCTGAGGGAGATTCAACTCAAATGGAAAGCCAAAATGTCAAATATGTGGCTATAACAACCACACTGCTGAGAAATATTTTTATAGATATGATTTGAGCTTTAATCCTGGGAATCTTAACAGCAACAACAACTAAATTAATCAAGGAAGAAATCATCAGAATTTTGGACCATCTGCATTTAATAATGGATCCTCTGCCTCCAATGACACAAATTCAGAAGCATGGCATCCAGATTCTGGAGCATCTTCTCATGTGACTCATGACTTCAGTAATCTCAATATTGATGTAGAATACTGAGCTGAATCAGTACAACTAGGTAATGATTCATGTATGAAAATTTCTCATATTAGTTCTTCCATAGTTAATTCTCCAAATTCTGAATCTACTCATAAATTTATTCTTCATAACCTTCTTCATGTTCCCCATATTACTAAGAACCTCATTAGTGTCTCTCAATTTGCCCTTGATAATAAAGTTTACTTCGAATTTCATCCTACTTTATGTGTTGTGAAGGATCAAATGTTAGGGGATGTCTTACTTCAAGGGAATGTTGAGAATGGTCTATATAAGTTCCACCTTACCAGCTCCAGTGATATCACATCTGCTCACAAACAATCCAAATTCGCTCCTGCTGTCAATGTCACTCAAAGAAAGCTCAAGGAGACTTTGAATAAATGGCATTCTAGACTGAGACACCCTAGTTTAGATGTTGTTAAAAAAAACTCTCATGAGATGTAATGTTCCATTTGCTTCTAATATGAAAATGATATGCTTTGTTAAATATTTTGCAAGCCAAATCACATAAATTACATTTTCCTGTTTCTAACTCAGAATACACAAAACCATTTGATTTAATTCACACGGATCTTTGGGGGCCTGCTCCAACAAAATCAATTCATGGATGTACATATTATGTCAGCTTTATTGATCATTTCACCAGACACACATGGATCTATTTGCTCAAACATAAATCTGACACCCTGTCTGTCTTTATTAACTTCATGGCTCTCATTCAAAATCAATACAATTCTAACATCAAAGTTGTCCAAAGTGATGGTGGGGGAGAATTTCAAGCCCTCACGAACTTTTTCAAAAACATGGAATAAAACACAAAGTTTCATGCCCTTACACCCCTGAAGAAAATGGTCTTGCGGAACGGAAGCACAGACACATTGTGGAGACAGAATTAGCCCTTATGGCTGAAGCTCATTTACCCTACAAGCTCATTTACCCTACAAGTTCCATGATACTAACAAGGGGCCAAATGGAATGAAATGTTTTGAAACCAGAACGGGAACCGTGGTCAATGGTTTCGGGAACCATTGACAGGAACTTGGTTTCAAAACTGAAACCAAAAACCGTGTAGCCCGATTCTAGTTCTGATTTCTTGGTCACAAAAACCGTGAAATTGGCGGTTCGAACCATCGGTGGAACCGGTGGTTAAAACCGTCGATTTCAAGTTTAAACTAACGTTTTTTATTTTTTTAGGTAAAAATATGCTAGGAAAAAAATGTTAAATATTTATTATGATATTTTATATCCGTAATTACATGAGACACATTTTAAGCCAAATGTTATTAATCTTAAGTAAAAAACTTAATTGAAAATTAAGTTCAAATCCTTTTCTTCCTTTTCCCTTTTTTGTAACTGAAATTGATAAACCATTTAAAAAATCAAAAAATTATCAAAAGATAAACTAACGGTTCCGATTAAAACGGTAATCGTAACCGTGGAGAATGGTTCTAAATTGAACGGAACCGTCGATTCCAGTTTTAGGACCGTAGCCATGAAGTAATGGTTTAGGTTCTTGTTCCTCCAAAATAAATAACTAGAACCGGCGGTTTTGGAATCGGAACCATGACCACCCCTTAAGGACTGAAAATATTTTGTAACCATCAAGATAAAATGGTCCAAGACCAAAATTACAACTTTATAAGTTACATGACAAAAATTACTAGTGCCCATAATATACAGGACTAAATTTGCAATTTACCCCATCCATATCTGCAAGAGTTACAAAAATCTAAGGCATGGCATAAAATCAAGAGTTGCTCAAGAAAGTCACCCCGCCAAGAGACTAGATAATCAAGCTAGCGAAAAGATAAATTACGTGATCCATTAATAACCTCATTATTCTCGCGCCACCACCACACCCAGTGACGAAGCCAAGAATTTGATTCGGGGAGTCAACTGTCATTAGTATAAAAATGAAATGCAATACACCAACTCTAAAATAAAACTATAAATAAGTACCAATTAATATTCAAAATAAAATAATACAATGCAGTTCATCAATATCCAATCTCGCATTAGCTTTGGTAGTGAACTCGTGATGATATTCATTGCCGAAAATATTATTTCCACCATGGTAGTGACAACTAGTAATATCATGACTACTTAACCCTATGATTCTATGCTTTGATGAACCCTAAATCCTAAAAAAGACCAATAGAGGCACAAGAAAATAATGCCAAAATTCCAGCTCAAGTTAGTGGAGCAAAAAAAAGTACAAAACTTTGAGGGGAAAAAAAATGAAGACTCAAAGATTTTTCAAGATTCACAAATGGGAAGGAGAAAAAAGCCAAGGAATTAAATATTTTGTTTCTATATTATAAAATGTTCAATAATAGTTTTTTTTTCTTATTTCATGTAATTTCTTTTTTTTTTAGATTATACAGTGAAATTACCAAAATACTCCTAGATTTTTTCAAAATTCCAGGGGGGGCTAGTGACCCCTTAGCCCCAATGTGCCTTCATCCCTGACCACACCATCCGAGAAGAATGCTACAAACAAGGGCGGAGCCAAGAAAATTTTGGGATGGGCTGATATATATACGAATGTGGGGTGGGCTAAAAAATTACCTATCAGAATTTCTATGTGATCAAAGCTATCTTAGACTGTACTTTTTTAACAAAGTGACTGTTGCATTAGTAAATTCCTCCTGGAGTAGGAGCAGAGTGGAGTAGAGGAATTACCCCATCTTCGAATCAATATAACTTTATGTGTTTTTTAATTTCTGCACTTTAATTTCTGCATTTTATTTACTTGCTTCATTTGATATCCACGTAGATAATAACTAATCAAAAAGTATAAGTGTTAATAAACCAATTAAAATGTGTGTAAGACTTCCGTTGTGAAACAAGAAAACTGGTTTTCTAAAAGTTAACTTCATTAAGTGAGTTACTCTATCAACAACCCTCTCAGAGTTTGTTGAGTAGTTAACACTTCTCCTTAAGCTTAACACAGTTGTCTTAAAGACCTAGCTATTTTCTTGTAAACTTTGATTTTAATTGAATCAGAAATACATCATTGGTAAAATGATCGTTGGAATGGTGAAATTCAAATAAAAATTCCAACGGAAAAATATTCCAACAGTACTTCGAACGATATTTATCCATTAAAATATTCAACCGTTGAAAAAAAACTCAAATGGTTTTTCCAACAATAATTCCAACGGAATTATACCATTAGAATTTAGTCCAATAATATATCTATTGGAATATATAATCATTGCTAAAAACTCCAACGGTTATTCCAACAAAGTTAATTATACCATTGGAATTTAGTCCAATGGTATATATCCGTTGGAATATTCAATTATTTCATCTTATTATCTAATATTTTTAACAAAGTTAATTATACCGTTGGAATATCTAATTATTTCAAATGATTAATCCAACGGTTTTATTATTGTTGCAATTATTGTTGGAATTTTTCTTTGGTTTGTTGTGGTGTTGGAATTTCTGTTGAAATTTTAAATTCCAACGAGAATTCCAAAGGTTTATACCAATGATTTTTTTTATCGTTGGAATTTCCATGGGAAATTTCCAAGGGTATAATGTAGCATTGGAATTTCCATTCGAATTTTAAAAATTTCAACGGTCTTCTATTTCGTAGGAATTATTTGTTGAGATTTGATTGTTTTCTTGTGATGATGTGAGTTATTGTTAAATGCAAGATAGGAATGGCTTAATATATTCATTAAGATAACTCCAATCAAATCAATATAATGCAAACTCAAAACATCCTCCTGGCCAATATTATTATCTACTATCTACTATCTACTACAATCTTAAATACACGAATGTTTCTGTAAAAAATTTGAATACCTAATATACCCTTCCATCTAATAAAAGGAACCTTAGACTTCTGAAATTGGAAAAGTCAAGAATTCCTATCTTAAATACACGAATGTTTTTCGTAAAAATTTGAATACCTAATATACCCTTCCATCTAATAAAAGGCACCTTAGAATTCTGAAATTTGAAAAGTCAAGAATCCTTGTCATCGAAAGGCACAATGCATAATTGCAAAGAGGAAACTCAGATCATCCCTCGGCATCAAAACTCTGTTTGAGGGGGAACGCAAAGGGAAAAAGAACCCTTAAATCTGTACGGGCATGCGGGAACGCAAGGAAAAATGACAGAAGGAAAAAGAGCCTCAAATCTGAACGCAAAAACTAAAGGAAAAAAACATCGAAGGAGATTGAAGTGCATAAATTAACTAGCGGGATTCAAGAAGTTTCCCAGTACGACCACGACTAGGGCACCCTTAGTTTCTCCGATATTCTGAAGGAATCTCTCATGGGATTACAGGTATGGGCTTTATTGATTGGGTTCCATTCATCAAATCCGATCTCGCAGATCTCCGATTTTCTAAAGGAATCTCTCATGGGATTACAGGTATGGGCTTTATTGATTGGCTTCCATCTATCAAGTCCAATCTTGCTGATACCCCATTTCAAATTACACATAGGTTAGTTTCTCAAGCGACAAAGTTTTGTTTGAAATTAGGAGTTTCATGATTTGAAAATAGAATTGAACCCGTAATCAAAAGTCGATAACAACTTAACACCATTATGCCTTTCTGGGGTAAAATTTTTGTTGCATGAATACGTCCTCCTATTGGAAAAGAGCTTGTGAAAAGTAAAATCAGAAAATGAAGTAGTTTGATTACTGTCTTCATGTAATTTCAACTCTCCTTCATGTCATATGGTATTGTACAGACTGTTAGTGTTTTGGAAATGGTTGATGCTTGGTGTGTTGAGACCAGAAGCAAACCCCAAGTCTATATATATGTGCTTGACGACTTGAGTAACCTGAAGCATGGTTTAAAACAGTCATATCATTCATAGTCCTCAGAGACGCTAGAGCTTTATCATATCAGCTGCCTCACATTTATATGATAAAAAGGTATTGAAAGGCGTCAAATTTGATTTTTTGTTAATTGTGAAGTAACGAAATAACAAACACATTAGGATGCTCACAAATTATCTATAATCAAGAGAATGAGAACATGTTTATTTGCTTCGAAATGAGTTATTCTCTGTATCAATCCTTATGTAGTTAACTGAAAAATCATAAGTGGAAAAGAGGTTTGCATTTAATATGAGTCAACACCTATTCACTTTGGATTTTGTAAATTAAATTCACGTTGTCCTGTCTCACAATTGAGATGAATTCAGGTATTAGTCCTCAAGGTTCCAGAGTTCTCCATTATCCAAATGAGGAGAAGCTTAGCTAGAGATGTAGGCATTGGATTCCCTAATATTTAAACAACAATAAGATAGACCAAATACTTGTGAGACTTTATTTATTTAAAAAAGAAAGAAAGTTGATAACATATGTTCTGATGTTATTTCTCAAGTATAATATTGATTATCTTCACAAGTTTCATTGCAGGATTTTTAAAAACATTATTCCTCAAGAGAAGTAGAAGCATAAATCGAAGTGTCAGATAGAGAATGATAGTCTGGACACACTTCGCATGGTGCCTTGAACTAGCGAAGATCTTTGAGTGCAGGAAACTATGATTCCGGTGCTCTATAACGTCATCGTTCCGATGGATGTGCGGTGGCAGCAAAGAAGATGTGAGGCAGGGAAGTTGGACCTATGGAGAAATGCAATGAAACGATCAGGTTTGTTCTTAAACTTGCGGAACAACTAAAGTATACTTCTAGATGGCCATTGTACCATTCAAGTCCATTGTAATGAACTCCTCAAGTAATCATCATTTGAGTCCTAAGTCCAGAAAATTTGTGTAGTTGAGTACCAGAAATTAAATTCAGGTAAAGAGCTACTATATTACCTTTGGTCCTGTTTTTAACATTGTCCCCATCAAAAAGAAAATTGGTTATGAAATCAATGAACTTGGGATAATGGTTGGAAGTCATAATCTCATGCTTCAAATTAATCTTACTTTAGAGTTATTTTGCTATATTTTTGGTATTGGTGGTGCCATTTGATTCTCTTTAATGGTGGATTGTGTTAAGGGGTGGCTCAATTTGAATGTTATGGTTTAGAAAATGTCATTGTGCGTGGAACATTCTCATTACTAAGATGGGGTTGGTTTTGATATATGTTATGTATATTTGTTGAGAATTTTCATGATTTCTTGATTTTCATGGCCTTCAATTAAGAAATATTTGTTGTAGTATCCAGGTTTCATTTATTTTTAGGAAGTAGTATATTCTGTTGCTAAAAGAAATATAATTAGGACAATTTTAAATTCTAAGGTAGTAATTTTCATGGAGAAGAATTTGTGAGTAACCATGTTAGTTTTCCAGAAAGACAAGATACACGGTTCACAGTGGTGAGATTTGATGTGGAAGCATTTCATATGTTGGATTCTTGGTTGGATGTGGCTTGAATAATTCCCAGTTATTGAGTTTTCTCCAGTAGAATATGATGTTGTTAACTTTCCAGTTTCCCAACTATTATCATCTATCAAAAACACGGAAAAGTAAATAGTTAAACATAACTTGGACAAATGTTTATTTGAATATGCTATTTTCTCTTGTCCTTAGTGTATTTTGCGGTCTCTGTTGGTAGTTTTTTTATCTGTAGTGTGTGGATTTATAATTATTTATGGACTTTGATAAACTTGTGAAATAGCGATATTGCGGTCTTAATGCTGCAAACAGAATGAACAAGTGTGCATAGCCCTAATTTGGTATACTGAAGCTTGAATTAACGTAAGGGAAGTTACTAAATTAAGATGAATTAAGTAAGGTAAGCTTATTTGGATTTACTAAACAAGTTGGCCTGAATTTTCTAATAGTCAGATCTTAATGTAGTTAGAGCTATGTTGGTGAGAAAATAGGGTTGTGAGCATATTCTGAATCCAGGTGTTTCTAAGAAAAATGCAAATTCATAAAATGCTAAAATTTGAATGTAATTTTATCTCTAAATTGAAATAATCTTTTGACAACACCAACTGGATTATTAGTGCCATCAACACTGGGTGAGTATTTGACTGGACCATGATTAAGTAGAGGAGCAATTACAGTATATAACCATGATTAGTTATATTTGTTCTAGCTTTAACTTTTAGAAATTCATGGATTAACTTTGTTCCCATTTCTTCTTTTGCCAAAAAGAGCAAAATGTAAGGACTTCAAACATATTTCATTACAATCGGTTTTCATCGGGTATCTTATTTATACAATATCTTTTTTATACAAAGATCTGAGTGACTAAACCCAGTTTTAATAATTGCAGTTTGCTTGAGGATTACCACTACACATAATATGGACAGTGTTGACTGGTTACGCTTTATTGCTATTTGAACAAGGTAGAGCTCGAGATAATAATGTTGCATATACACATGGTGGCATGACTTTGATTTTGTCTGTAAATGCATTGAAACATCCTCAGGTTAGAGCCTAATATAGCATATATTATCTACTTCCATGGTAATCTCATGTATTTTTAGATAATCCTTAATTTTGATCTGCCTACAATTCATGATAGTTGACCAACCTTTCTGTTTTCTGTGCTAGGCAACTTGAGGAGTTACCCATTTTCTTCCCTTGATATACTCATTGAAAAAAAGCTTTAGAACAATACAACCTCTGCAACTGCTATTTATCAAATGAAACCATCTGTGAAAAAGATTACTTTTTTTTTTAGCAAATTTGAACCCCTCATTAACCACGCATCCATATATTTAGTGTGTCTTTTCATTATACCACAATGTCATGATAACCTCTTTGCCTGGTCACGTGGTGTAGGTGTCATTATATGTGGTTTTTAATGTATGCAAATAGAGTGTATTCCGTATCTGCAATATTTCTGAATCTCTTTTACTTTTTCTTTGATCGACCTTCTTTTGTAAAACTATTAAAATTGAGTCGGCTCTGTCTATGATCGGCCTTCTCTAAGTGGGCGGCAAACACACTATCAATGAATTTGCAGATATATGCTTGTCTTTATATAATTAATATTCATTCGGAATGTCTTACGATGCTCATTATTATTTAAAAATAAATCTATTATTCTTTATTCTCTATTTTCGGAAAATGTGCTTTTGGTATTTAGCAACATAAATATAATTTGTTGATCTCTATCTCTACTATCCTAAAGGTCTTAATATTTCTGCAAGCTTTTGGTGAAACTAAAATGCCCCTTTAATGTAGATATTCTAAGAACAGGATAGTAATTTAGCAACACTCATTTAAATGTAAACATATATCCTACCCTCCTTTCAGTATATCGAAACGTCGATTCTACTTCTCTGATTGGCTTAGCATATGAAATAAATGAGATCGGCGTCTTATTTCTGAAATCTGATAAGTTCAAGGCATACAGAATGTCAATGGAATCTATCTCTGTAATCCTTGGATCAGAGCATCAAAAACCATCCGAGTGTAAATTACATTGGCCACAATGAAGTTTGGCGTCCCCATGAGATGCACTGCAGTCTGCATACACTGTATATATTCTATGGACTCTTTTTCCTGTTTTTTTTTTCCAGTGTGTTTTTTAGCATCTCATATATTGAAACGTTAGGACATTGTTGATTTTGAGTGGATTAGTAAATTATTGATTCAGAGGTTTACTTTTGTTGTTCCTTGAAAGGAAAAATATTTTTGTGCATCAATTTTTGATCTTAGATTTATGGTTTGAAAAGGAAGCAGAGACAATTTTTGGTGAGAGAGAAAGGAAGATCTTTGATGAAGACGCTTATTATCAACTTCATTATAAGGCCCCCTCAAAAAAAAAAAAACTTCATTATAAGGCCACGCCACCAGGTGAGAAAACAACTGTTCTTTTTTGTTTCTGCTTATGGGAGAATTACCACTTTATTTATTGAAATAGATATGCCTTTACCATAAGATTATTTTGACTTCATTCCAAACTTTATATTATTCTTGTAAGCCTTTATTTTATTTTCACTATAATAATTTCACTTATTTATTTACTTGCATTTGAACTTGAACTATAGCACTATAAACTATCTATAAACCTCTGTTGTGATACAAGTCATTTTATGATGTGGGAAAGTAATGTTTAGGACTAGGATTTATCCATAATACAAATTCTAGACTTCTTTAGTTCTTTAGAATATGCAAACGCATGGATGATTGTCTATATCAATTTTTTTATTACGTAAATTTATGCTTGTACTTATTGTGTAATAGTAAATGTAAAAATGGTAGTTTGAGAGATATCAAAGAGAGAAACATGGACTGAAAACATATACCAGACCATGTGGTTGGACCACCCACCATTGCCTAGGCTTCTTCTTAGTTCATCTAAAGATACATAATGGGTTCGAAAAACTTGAATGAGTTTGCATTTCTTTGTTTTGCTCCGTTATGAAACAAGAAAGTGAAGAAGAGAACAGAGATAATGCATAACAAAGTAAGAGAAAAATAGATTAATTTTAAAGATGAGAATAAATTAGAAAATTAGAAAATTAAAAACTTGAAGATAAAAGAGTGTCAACAATGAAGTCATAAAAATTGTCGGCTTTACTTCGCTCTATAAATAAAAAGATGGGTCACTGAACGATAAGCAATCTTAAGGCAAAAAACTCTCCACGTAGTAATCAAATTTTGTAATTAGTTATTCTCATTATGCTCAGTCTTTAATTTTCTCACGGTTTGTTGAGGACATACTTTTGAGTTGGGGGAAAGAGGTATTCTTAACGGTCTAAGATAGACCAATGGGAAAACAGAAGAAATCGACTCAAAGACAAAATCTAATCTCTTTTGGTTGTCTATTTTGTAACCTTCAGGCTCCATTTTTTTTTATCTTTTCTCAGTCTATGGATTTTCTGCTATTACATCTTTGTTTCTCTATTTCTCCCTACTGATTTTCTTCTGGTTTATCTTGGAGATAATTCCTATGTGGTAAACGCCGTTTTTTTTCCAATCCTTCAATCTCTTACTCTGATTTGTTGCAGGTGGGCCGAGACATTAGCTTCAATCTCCCTCTACGACATAGAGGGGAAGACTAAATTAGTAAAATCCATATCAAAGCATATATGAAGGAATCAAAACGGACATGAAGATTCTTAGACAAGCTTTTGATCAACTTATTGCTTAGTTATCTTTACTTGTGTAGTATTATAACTAACTTCTATGTACATGATATGCATTATTATCTTAAAGAAATTGTTGATAAAATGAAAAACGAGTTGTCTTGTGGTATATTAAATATTTAATAATCATATTTAAAGTACCTAAATACGTTATTCATCCGTCAAATACGAATAATTATACATAAATTGTAGATATATTAATACAATGTCTTACAAGGAGATCATAGTGCTTGCATGATTACGTTTGAGAATGCAACGACAATGATGAATATGGTTTATGGTTTAATTATATTTATATGATACACCAATAAAAATTTTCTTTCAATTTTAAATTTAAATTATTTATTGAATATTTCAATTATAATTGATAGCTTATTTTTATCTTCACTTCTAGAATATAAATATTTAATTTAATCATCAAGAACATGAGTCAAAATAATAGTAGGGCCTAAGCTTGCAAGGATCAAAGACTATTTTTCATCGCTCTAAACAAAAAGGCACAAGTGGTGAGACTTAATGTTGTACCAGAGCTGATTCAAAATATAAAACTATTTTGGAGATGGACAAAAAAGAGGAAGACATCTAATATATCAACCGATCTTAGTCAGTCTAGGAATGCATTCGAAATGGGTAAAGAGATGAAGGAAACAATCAAACGCCGCATAAAATTAAAAGAAACACAAGAAATATGACATTCTAATTTCAAGTGATGGCGAGACACACTTCAAAGTTATAAAAATGATTAGGAAAAAAAAGAAAAATCAACGCCGAGTACTAATAAGAAAATGACCAGTTAAAAAAAATTAATCAAGAAGAGAATTGATACAAAATGAATTCATTAAATAACTTATTTTTAGTTATATTACTTTTTAGGTTTTTTGATGTTCATTGTATTTCATTAGTTCAATGATAATATCATTTAAGTTTTGTTTTGTTCGAAATGTCTAAATCATGTTTCACCTACGTACTAAGATCTAATTCACACGATATATAAGTTTAACTTTAATCATGCAAAATTTATTTTAGATCAAAATACATGAACGACTCTCACAATAAATACAAATAATTTTATCAATAATGATTCCAACTATAAGATCTAATTTTGATTAAATTAGTAAAATTATTTAGACCACGTGCAACGCACGTGTATCTTACTAGTTCTAATAAAAAGACTTATTTACCAAGAACCCAAAAACCACCCGGGTACAGAGAGAGGGAACAAAAAAAAAAGAAATTAACAATATTAAAGGAAGTTAACACAAGTGCCGATAAATAAAATCAACCGACCATATATGTGTATGCGGTTATTACATTATATTGGTTGCTTCAAAACTGAAAACTAAATCAAACAAATAAAACAAAGAAAGCAGGTTTCTAAGCCTCATAACGAATAAATTCTTGAAATTAATTTGCTCCCCCATGTCCAGTACTACTTCCAGCAGGTTCATCTTTATTAGAGTTGTTGAAGATATTCGGATATGCCGGCATTTCCCAACCACCGCCCCTCGGATTCTCCATCAGCATCCACATGAAACTCTCCCTCGTCTCCTCTTCCGCTGGAGCCGGCGCCGGAGGAGCCACCACCGCAGCCGCCGCCTGACCACCATTTATTTTCATCGCCTCCATCCTGGAAGTGATTTCCCTAAGCGTCTGGTTTATAACCCAGCCCATCTCCGGCGTCGCGCAGATCGAATTGCTCGACGCCCACCACTCCGGCGAGTGCTTGGAACATGAAGCTCTCCATCTCTTTCCGCTTGTTCTCCTTTTGGGTGCGGCGGAGCTGATCCTCCAATTTCTTGATCCGCTGGCGGGTGAAGCTCTCCTGATTCACCATTTTTCTCGACCGGTCCATCTCCGACAGATTTCTAAAACGCGCCACCACCGCCATTGCGCCGAGCCGCGACGGCCAGATCTCCGGCTCCGGCTCGTACGGGCTGTAGATTATGGCGCAAGCCTCCACGCCACAAAGGGTGGTAAGCTCGTTAACCTTCTTGATCAGCCCCTTCTTCCTTTTCTTGAATGAAGCCTTCCTTTCTCCGTCGTTGGTAATGTAAGCTAGGGTTACTTTCTTTCTTGTCATTTTTGACTTTTTTTTCTTTGTTTGCTAAATGAATTTTTTTTTGGTTTGGAGTATATAGAACGTGTATTGTTTATGGTGGGTATATATAGATATTGATGAGACCAGATTAATTTGATTAGCACAATTTGAATTTGTCTGAGTGTTACCTTAGTTGTCAAAAATTTATGATTGTTTTTTTGGTTGCCCGTTGGATACATGCCAATTATGTTGTGGAACAATTGTCTTAATCAATGCTCCTGAAATATTGTATTTGCAATTGTGTGGTTTGGATTTTATATTAATGTATACTTACTCTATATGTGGTGTGCCGATAAACAGCATTTACTTTTAGGATTTCTAGTGATTAATTATATATGAGGTGTAATTTTTAGCCAACAGTTGTAATGAATTTGAATTACAAATTCAAAATTTTAACGATAACAACAATAAAATAATAACAACAACAATAAAAATCTGGAAAAAGAAAAGGTAAAAAGATATTCGTAATTTTATGGTTTTCAAATATGTGTACTGCATTAATTTATTTTCGGAATTATATGTGTGTGTAGTGCATTAATTATTATATTTATCTTTTTTATTTATCTTTTTAAAATTTAATAATTTTTTTGTTTTTGATTAATTTTTTATGTATAATATATCAAATTAATCATCTTTTTTACAATATTTAGTTTGATACCCACATTGCATATATAAAATAAAAAGTAAACATAATAAATAAAAAGATATATTTTACTCAAAATGTTATTTTATAGTGATTTTAAAAATTGTGCATTCGGACCATTGAACAATTTGTATATTCATTTATTTTGACTATTGTAATTTCCTATTTTCAGTAAATTAGATTTTCACCCTCAACATAATTTAGTAAATTATGATTATTAATATAAAATTAATTTCACAACAACTTTTATACTTTCTTAATTTAAAAAAATAAAACTTTCTTAGTGTACATTTCAGTAAATCGGATTTTCACATGTTTCATAATTTCCTAATTTAAAATAAATAAATTTATATTATTATCTCTAAATAATAATGAAGATCATCGTATAAAAAAAATGATATAGATCCTTATTTTTTATAATTGGTATGCTTTTCAACTTATAATTTAATACTTAACAATTTACTGATATTCTAAACTTCTTGCAATCAATAAAAAGTATTTTTATTAAAATACAGTTCATGCATCGCAAAATTTGAAAATACCAAATATGATAACTCGAATAAAACATAATAATTGAAAATTCCATATAATAAAATACAAATCCCCACAATAAAATTTTTAAAATTTAAAAATTGACTTAACAACGTAAATAAATTAAATAACATACATGACAAAATCTGCAAAAGTAAAAATATCTCCAAAAATAAATATAATAAAATCAATAATATTCCCTAAACTATGTTTTATTGTCTCATATTTCTTAATTAATATACTTAGTTCTCCTACACATACAAATAATATCGAAAAATAATTTTGCATCATAATATACTACTACAACCTTGAAAAAACGTACGATATATACTTTCACACTTATTAGAAATCTAAACATGATTAAAACGAAATGGACGATAAAGGCACACTTGTGTGGTTTTATGAAAAATTAGTTTCCAAAGATCGATCACAAATACATAGACTTGAATGTATTTTTTCATGATTTTGAGTTATGATATTTTTTTTTTTTCGTTTTTGACTTTATCAATAAAAAAAACATTAAACATGTTTAGTGTGATGCTATATTAAATTATTACAATGTATGAAATATAATTTATAGAACTATTAGAAAAATGCACATGTTGCAGTACAAAACGGACGTCTCACATATATACACCCGTGCATCGTTTGGGCAAAAGGCTAGTTACGTGTAAAATAGGATGTACGATTATTAATTATAAACGCATGAAGTAGAATATGAAAGATAAAACATGACATTAGAATAAAGAATTCGAAATCCTAAGAGGAGGAACAAATCATTGGCGGAGCTAGGGGAGGCCACCCCAGCGGCGTAGCCCAAATTTGTTTATCCTATTATTTTCTAAGGGATCGGAGCTAGAAAAATGAAAAACAAAGTATATGTGTTGACTAAAGGGAAAAAAAATAATTGAGCTAGGGGTAATATGGGCTCCTGGGGCTCGCTACACCCCTCGAACAAATTGAATGATATTAGCTGCATGAGACCATAATATCCCAAAAAATAAAAAAGGAAGAATTGATTTTACCAATGAATATAATCATATATTATTATTTTTTTGACACTAGAAAAGTAAATTTTTTTTAATTGGAAACATAATCTAGCAACAAGTGCTTAATACATGGGGTTGGAAAAGTCCACACTGATGGACTAACACAAGAGAGAGATCTCTTTGCTAATTAACTCATGAGTAACCTTATTTCCTTCACGTCGGACAAAAGCCACCTAAAAGGTAGGTTCACCAATAAGTAACTGGCGACATTCATGTAGAATAGCATCTAATTTTAAATCCCCATTAACTGACGAAGCCACACCATATCCACGACGATTTTAGCATCTGTTTAAAAAATAACATTTTCCATTCCCAAGCCAATAATCCAAGATAAAGCCACCTTCAATTAGGGTTGTCAATTTAGGACCCCACATGCAAACCCGACACGAACCTAACACGAAATTAATTGGTATGTGTCTAGGTTTCGTGGGTCCGGGTCAAAATTGGGTCGGACCCGACTAACCTGTCAATTAAACAGGCCGGGTCCGGGTCAACCTACTATGACCCGTTTAACCCGTCTAACCCGTTTGTGAATTTAAAAAAAAATTAAGTAAATAACTAATTGTAAGAAAAAACAACAAATAAGACATATCTTTAAAACTCAAATGATAAAACCTCCTTAATTATGTATTTGTTATTATTATGCATGTCTTTTTGAATATTGTCCTCAAAATATGATTAATATGTTATGTTATTTATACAATTATGTTATTTCTTTTTGTATGTTGTGAATTGTAATATTGTTTATTGATCGAATAGTGTATGATGGTGATTGATTTTAAAAAAAATAAATTTATTCAATTAAAACTATTAAATGTATATTAAAATAATTTTATTAAATGGGTTAAGCGGGTCAGGTCCGGGTTACCTGTGAAATAAGCTGGTCGGATCCGGGTTCAATATTCTGACACGAATAATTAAACAGGTTGGGTCCGAACCTGCAAATCCGTACCCACGAACCCTAATCCAACCCAAATTGACACCCCTACCTTCAATCCTATAGCTTCAGCCTCCTTGACTTGGTAATGTCCTTGCATTGAAATACATTTCGCAACCATGAATTCCCTAACATCATTTCGAAGCACAATGCCAATGCCAGTAGCTTTAGTAACATTGCATATAGAAAACATCCACATTACATTTTAAGTATGGAAAAACTGGTTTCTGCCATTTAGTACTAAACTCTGTCAATCCAACATGTTGATTTGTAGTATCATCCCCAAACTTCACAGACCTCCACTCCTTAGGGAAACTGATAGCTTCAGTGATTGTACCAGCAGTTGTAGTATGAGTTTTGCTCCAAAGTTCTGAATTTCTCTGCCTCCAAAAAACTTCACATCACCATACAAATGAGGATTGTTTGATCTACATGTGGGATTAACAGAAGATTTCGAATAAAGTTTGCTATAGATTCAGTCTTATCAACACATTCATCCACCACACTCCTCATATACAGTAGCCCCCAACAGTTGACAGCAAATTCGCAAGAAATAAATAGATGCCAACAATTCTCCAATCCTTTCTGACAATACACACAATTTTGTTCCACCTAACATACTCCTCTTTGCCAAGTAGCATCTAGTTGGTAGGAGTGGCAACGGTCGGATTGGGGTGTGTTTTGGCATTCCCATACCCACCCCGGTAAGGATCAGGGCGGGGAGAATCATGGGCGGGGCGGGGCGGGGACAGGGCGGGAGCGGGTATCCCCATTTGTATTTTTAATAATTTAAATAATATTTTTAATTCTCAATTAATATATTTTACCAAAAATATATAAATATTTTATTAGATTTATGTGTTATATTTGTTAACACTTTTAGAAGTTATCATCAAGCTTATTAAAAAATTAAATAGTATATGGCAATATTTTAGAAAATAATATTTTCATATATATTATATATACAATATGAAATATACTTAATATATATAATTATATATTTATTTATAAAGTCAGGGTGGGATAGGGTATGGCGGTGCGGGGTGACCTAAATCTATCCCCGCTCCATTGACATAATCGGGGCGGGGATTCCCCATCGAGTTCGGATTCTCCGGTCAAGTTCGGGGTATTTTGTCATCTCTACTAGTTGGGAGACAATCTCTACTTACTCTCCTAACAAAGTGTTTAACCTTTGGTAAGTTTCCAAAGCATTTTCCAATGCTCCCCATCTCTGTTACAAACATCAGAAACCATATCCACAACAATCATATAACCTCTTTTCACTATATATTTTCCTCTTTCATCAAAATGCCACACTTTTATATCCCCATCAACCAAATCCGTTAAAGGAATGCTAGAGATCAAATCGACATCTCTTCTACAGAATAAACTCCACCAGCTCCATATCCGACTCTCTGCTACCAAGGATGAATAAATATTGTCATATCCCTTAATTCCCTGTTAATTGTAGTTTCAATACATAAATTCTTATCATTCCTTAACCAAGGTTCACCCGAAACCTTGATTTTATCACCTATGTCGATTATTCACCTTAATCCCTTTTGAAGCACTACTTGAGAACACCAAATGCTTCTCCGTGTGAAACTAGGATTGTTTCCTAGTTTTGCACTAAAAATATCCCCCTAGGGAAATATTCAGATTTGATGATTTTGCTAACTAAAGCATTAGGTTCCTTCAGGAATTTTCATCCATGTTTCCCAAACAGTGCAACATTAAAACATGATAGTTTCGAAAGTCCGACCCTCCATACTCCTTTTCTATCACAAAGGCGATCTCGTTTCATCCAATGTATCCTTCTTGGTTTATCTTTATTAGATCCTCAACGAAATGAGTTCATCATTTTTTCCAATTCATCTAGCAAGGATGATGGGAGCATAAAAGTACTCATGCATTACATTGGGATAGATTGAGCTATAGACTTTAACATCACTTCCTTACCCGCTCTTGATAAACATTGTCCCCTCCAACTTTGGATGCATCTCCTCACTCTATCTTTGTGTTCGCCAAAAATATTTTGGATTATACAACTGCAAGTATACAGTGTAGTTTACAGAATAATGGCAAACAAGGTTGTATTCCTCATAGATTGATATGTGAAACACTAAGGCTATAATAACATCACATTCCAATTTTATTGAAGCGACCGAATATCAAGTTTTATAATAAAAATCGAAAATAACATAAAAATAAATAAATTTGCGAACCCCACAAGTATTTTCAACAACTACAGGAGCAACCTTGGGCACATAATCTCAATATGTTTCTTCAACATTAAACCCATTAAAAGTTTCAATAACCAATTCATGCGTTTTTATGGGTTCAATTCCTAAAATAGTTTATTTTCCCTCCTGTGTGGCGCATAAACAGTAGATTAATAATAATTAAGGTCTCCCGATCCATCACAACTATTATTAACTCCCAAATGATCTTTGAATTGAAATACACCCCACAAATATAAGTAGTCTCCTGATAGAATACCCTATTTATGTCTGAATTCGATTTTCATCTCGTTAGAACTCACCTCCCGGATTATGAACTAACAAGTATGACATGCAAATTATTGATCAGACAATTGATAAATAGAAATAAGCACTTGAATTCATAAAATAGAACACATGAATCAGTTATGAAAGCAATTAATCAAGATTTAAAATGAATCCACAGTTTTGATTATGCCTCTAAGATCCGAAAGATTAGTTGATCGCGAAATTCTTACCGCAAGTGTACGGTGTCAAGTTTTAGTATGATTTTGAAAGTATGGTTATCGTCTCCACAAGGATTATTATCGAATTTTATACTAAGTACTATAATTAGAATAGCTTAATTCTATCTAGAAATCGAAAAGAGATGAAGATTTATTAAACTTAAAATAAAACTAAAAATAAGCGAATAATTGGTTCTAATTAATCAAACACTTATGATATGAATTCTAGAGGGTTGATTTTACCTAGTTATCCCCTATGTTTTCAATCCAGTTCATTAATCACAAGTTATTAATCTATAAACCAATATTCCTCCTCTCTCGAGTGCCAAGTGATTCTAGGTTCCAATTTCTGATTTCGGTATCTCTATAAAAATCATAAATTAAACCCTAATACGCTCAATAAATATTCTATCACAGGCTTCAAAAGATTCATAAATCTCTCGATTATATAAAACCTTAGGTTGTGCTATTCTATGGCTAGGCTTTCAATTACCTCTCTCGAGCATCAAATCAAATACGCCAAATAATCTAAATTATTGATCGGATAATCCAGATGCAATCAAATCAAATAGCACAAATAGATTAATAAAAATGCGAATTTCATAAACTGGAAATCAAAACAAAGGTTCAAACGCAAGTTACATCAATCCCATAGAAAGATAGATTTAGCTCATATTGGATGTACAAAAACTCGTAAAGAAATAATTATACATCTCGAAACATTGACAAAGAAAAGCAAAGAAAGAATTGAGAAGAAAAGAGAATGAATTCTCTTTGTGTCTAGACGAGAAGTGCCTCTAATTGTCGTCCCGAACCCTAGCTCTGTGTCTCTTGCCTTGCGTTGTGCTCAAAAAAATGTCCGACCCCCTGTTTGTACGTGCGTTCTTGTATTTATAAGCTCAAAACCCTCGAAAATCCATTAAAACGGCCCAAAAGAATAAAAGCCCAGCTTCAGGTCGTCGTCGCAAGGCTGCCGCAATGTGGCGCCGCATATCATTTCCCACTGCCTGCCACTCCAGGTCGCACAGCTGCCCTGTTGCTTGCCCATCGCGCACTGCAGCGCTGGGAATGGCGCGCTGCAGCGCGCACATCGCCGTCCCTTTGTTGCTTGTTGTACACCGGCCGGGCGCTGTAGCCCCTTGGCCTGGGCGCTGCAGCGCCCCTGAACATCTTCCTGCTATTTTTGCTTGCGCCGGGCGCTGCAGCCCTTGACTTGGGCGCTGCAACGCCCATCCGTGCTCTGCGTACTGTATTTTTTTCCATCCCCGCGCTGCGGTGCGGGGGTTTTGGCGCTGCGGCGCTCGTCCTCGCGCGATATTTTTCTATTTTTCTGCTTCTAAAATGCGATCTTTACCTCCCAAAACCATTTTTTATTGTTTTTGATCAATTTCGGCTATCAAGATCAGTCCCAATTCTCGAACGACAACAAATGACACAAACTCGACTCAAACGACACTAAAATACCCGAAAACAACGCAAAATCCTAGTCTAGAATACTCAATACGTTGGTATAAAACCAACTTAACAAATACCCCCAAATTTAGATGTTTGCTTGTTCTCGAGCGATTACAGACTCTAAAAATCAACAAACATGAAGGGAACAAAAAAATAAAGCCGACTGACTCAAACGGACTAATTGTAAAGCTTCACAACCAAACTCATTCGTCAAATTTCGTTTCACTATCAATCAAGCTCAAGTTTTCACAATGTCATCATGGAGGTGGAATGTTCATGCCAACTTCGTTTTCATTATCCAGATAGATTCACGCAATCAAGTGTTTTCAAAATGATCCACTTTTTGAATATAGAGATGAGATGCTTACCGGACTCCATAGGCTTGTCTTTCACACTAATCTCCACTAATATAGGCTAATGTAACACAAGGATCAATAGGACTTTTAAAGCTTGTAATGTGGGCTTAGGGTAAGATAAGAAAATATGGGATTAAGTGGCTCAAATCACCCAAACACAAAATTATCACTTCGAATCATCAATTAGCAACTACCTTCACTTTTTTGACATCCCCAATGTTTATGAACATTCAATCCTGCTGATTTTTCTCATTTTTTTTTTTTTTTCATATTTTTTTTCGTAACCCCCAAACTTATTCTTTTGCATACATAGGGTTTCATATTTTCTTTTCTCGGGTAACTTCATTCAATTAAATACATTCCCTTCTCATCATACCCTCCTCAACCTTCAACATTTTTCTATACTTTGTGTGTATGAGTGATGGATAATTAGGATTTTCATATTTATGCTCTGGGTATTAGATTGGTTGCCACAAAAATGGGTTTATACGGCTCAAAGGGGGACACTAGGGAAAATATAATACAAAGGTAGGCATTTTAGGCTCTAGCTTGTTCAAAGATAGCCTAAATCACTTCCTTAATGTTACTTCACCTAGGATTTCGCCTCGACTAGTGATCCGACAAGTTCTAAAATTCGGTGGGATCATACAAGAAACACTCAACCGCATAAATTATCCCCAAATAAATCAACAGAGTTAAGCATATAGATGGAATTAATAGAAAGAAGATTAAATCACAGTTCAAACACATGCTCTTTTGACCGTTCAACTTATATTCAACAAATTCACTTAGTCATGCAGTTTCACAGTTTTACAAATGCCCCGACTCGACTCTAGACTTTTTTTTTTTTTTTTTTACTCAAGACCCAACTCGATTAATAAAAACAGACTACACCCCCCAAACTTAAAACGATATTGTCCCCAATGGAGAGGTGGGAAAAAGGACTTTCCTGGTAGCCGAGGAGCGAAGGCTCCTTAAGTCATGAGGTACTACTACATGTATGAGGTGTCTCGTATAAGCTCACAATGCATCCTGGTGCACAAGCTCATGGGTGTTGTATGCCTCCGATGTGTGGTCTTGTTCTTCCCATTCTCCTTGGCCCAACCCCTTTTTGGCTTCGCATCTTTGCAACCTAGCAAGGTAGACAAGAAAACAAAACTCGTGGAACCAAGGAATTCGGTTATGGGTGAGAAATCGAAAATCAGAGTACGTACATAATACACCCAAGTGGAAAATATAGTGCCACGTCAAAAAGATAAGCATAGATATGCAAGATAGCACTAAACAATTTGAAACTGTCATTGGGGCATTTAATCAAACATCTCATATGCATGACTTTGGGCAAAGATAGTGAATACAATGGATAACTCAATTCAATCCCAAAATTCAATACCAAGCCTAAGTCTATCATGATCAACCAATCCACAAACCACAAATCAACAACAATTATCCTAGCACTTCTATAATCCAATCACACAACAATCACAAGATGGGGAAAACCATGGGGTGGGGTTTGGAAGTTGCAAACTTACCAAATAATGAATGGATGAGATGAAGATGGTGTGTGTGGTGTTAGAGTGCTCCTTTGTGAAAATGGGGTGGGATATGTGGGATTTGCACAAATAAGAGTGGTGGGATGTGATGCAACTTACTACTCCTAAAAATGCAAAAAATTCAGAAAAAATAAAAACAACTACTAAATTATACTAAAACTAAGAAAACAATAAAAGGGGTTTGGGTTGGCTCCCAAGAAGCGCTAAGTTTACAGACATCAGCCAGACTATGTCAGATTATCCTCAAGTTGGGGCTCCAATAGGCATGTTATCCACATTTCCCTTAGAAACTTCCCAACATCCAATGTCATCAGCTATATTCTCTCCCATCTGCTTACCATCATTTAATTCAAATTTTAGCCTGTTGGTTGGATGGATAGTGAATACAACTTTCTCCTGATTTACCCGCAGAGTTAGCTCCCCCATTTCTACATCGATCAAAGCCCTTGATGTGGCTAAAAATGGTCGCCCAAAGATGATAGGTATTTTCTTGTCCTCATTCACGTCCAACACTACAAAATCCACAAGAAAAACAAATTTGTCAGTTCTTACCAGCACGTCTTCAAGGATTCCCCACGGATAGGCGATGGATCGATCAACAAACTACAACGTGATGTTAGATGGTTTCACCTCCCCGAGCCCAAACTTCGTCACATCAGAAAGAGATATAAGATTCACACTGGACCCAAGATCACAAAGTGGTTTCTCAAAGAAAACTCCTCCAATAGTACAAGGAATAGTGAAACTCCCTGGATCCTTCATTTTCTGAGGAAGCTTACTTTGGACTATTGCACTCCACTCCTCTGTCAGATAGACTGTCTCAAAATCTTACAACTTCATTTTCTTGGATTCCACTGGTTTCGCATAAATAGGTGATTCTGCGGGAGCAGGCTGAATTTTTGCTTCTTTTTCACGTAAACTGCATTGCAGTGCTCTCTCGGATTAACCTCTGTATCACTTGGAAACTTTCCCTTCTGCTGCAGTGAATCCACAACTATAGCCAACTGACCCATTTGTGTCACTATTGACCTAATATGTGTCTCCATTGTGCTCATCTTAGTATTCAGACCATCAATTTGTGCCTCACTCTATTCATTCTATTCCTGGTCTCTCCGGTGAATGAGTCGAGTATCTCTTCAAGCGACTGCTTCTTTTCACCTCCGAGTGCATTGAAACTGGATGGGTTTGGATAACCCGGAGGTGGATTCAATACGTTCATGTTGTTGCTATAAGAGAGATTCTCATGATTGCGAAGTCCCGGTTGATAATGAGGTGGTAATGAATTACCTCGGTTATTAAAATCCTGGTTATTCACATAATTGACTTGCTCGGCCTTGTGAGTGGCAGCTGCGTGAACGGTGGGTGGGAGCGCGGCTTGATGTGGTGTGCCGCCGGTATTCATGATTGTCAATTGCTTTGTCAGACTCGAGATTTGAGCTGCCAAAGTTGACATTGTATCAAGCTCAAGAACACCGGCAACCAGCTTCGGCGCTGATCTCTCGGAGGGCCATTGATAGCTGTTTGTGGCCATTTCTTCAAGTAGAAGTAAGGCCTCAGTCGGTGTTTTAGCCATCAATGTGCCTCCTTATGCCGCATCTAGTATCGTCCTCGTATGCCCGTTCAATCCATTGTAAAAATACTGAACTCTCTACCATCTGCATAGCCATGTTGTGGGCATCTCACAACAGATCTTTAAATCGCTCCCAAGCTTCGTATAACGACTCAAAATCAATCTGTTGGAACTGGGCTATCTCGCTCCTTTGTTGGAGTGTCTTGCTGGGAGGGAAGAATTTTGCTAAGAATTTTTGAGTCAGATCATCCCAGCTCGTAATACTCCCAAGGGCAAACGTCCGTAACCACGGCCTGGTCTTATCCTGGAGTGAAAATGGGAAAAGCCTCAATCTAATGGCCTCATCAGTCACACCATTCATCTTGATGGTGTCGCAAATTTCCAAGAACCTGGCAGATGTGTATTCGGATCATCCACTGGACCTCCCCCCCAAACTGATTCTGCTGAATCATGCTTATGATGCCCGGTTTCAATTCGAAATTATTCGTATTTATGGGCTGGCGCACAATTCCGGAGTAATTCTAGTTCACGGTCAGCAGAAAGTAATCTCGGATTGCTTTTTCTTGTGCCTCAGGCTGTGGTGGCACATTTACGACCCAAATTTCGGTGTTCTCATCTTCTGCGCCTTCTGCCATTGCTCGATTCTCTGCTCGCTCTGCTGCTCTGATTGCTCGAAGTGTCCTTTCAGTCTCTGGATCAAAATTAAGCAAATGAATTTCTTTGGAATCTCGCATAAACAAACAAGTCAAATGAGAAAAACGAAATTATAATTCCTAAACTAGTCTAGGTTAGGATTAAGACTACTTGGTAATAGTATTAGTTTAAAATAGAATAAAATAATCCCCGGCAATGGCGCCAAAAACTTGATCGTGAAATTCTTACTGCAAGCGTACGGTGTCCAGTTTTAGTATAGTTTTGAAATTAGTGTTATCGTCTCCACATGAATCGAATTTTATACTAAGTACTATAATTAGAATAGCTTAATTCTATCTAGAAATCGAAAAGAGATGAAGATTTATTAAACTAAAAATAAGCAAATAATTGGTTCAGACAATTAATCAAACACTTATGATATGAATTCTAGAGGGTTGATTTCACCTAGTTATCCCCTATGTTTTCAATCTAGTTCATTAATCACAAGTTATTAATCTATAAGCCAATATTCATACCGTTTATCACTTTCTCTCTCGATTCTATGAAACCCTAGGTTGTGCTATTCTATGGCCAGGCATTCAATTACCTCTCTCGAGCGTCAAATCAAACACGCCAAATAATCTAAATTATTGCTCAGATAATCCAGATGCAATCAAATCAAATATCACAAATAGATTAATAAAAATGCGAATTTCATAAACTGGAAATCAAAACATAGGTTCAAACGTAAGTTACATCAATCCCCTAGAAAGATAGATTTAGTTCATATTGGATGTACAAAAACTCGTAATGAAATAATTATACATCTCGAAAGATTGACAAAGAAAAGCAAAGAAAGAATTGAGAAGAAAATAGAAGGAATTCTCTCTGTGTCCAGACGAGAAGTGTCTTCAATTGCCGTCCCGAACCCTAGCTCTGTGTCTCTTGCCTTGCGTTGTGCTCAAAAAATGTCCGACCCCCTGTTTGTATGTGCGTTCTTGTATTTATAAGCTCGAAACCCTCGAGAATCCATTAAAATGGTCCAAAAACATAAAAGCCCAGCTTTAGGTCGTCGTCGCGTGCTGCAGCGCTTGCCACCGCGCACTGCAGCGCTGGGAATGGCGCGATGCAGTGCGCCGATCGCCATCCCTTTGTTGTTTGTTGTACACCGGCCGGGCGCTGCAACCCCTTGGCCTGGGCGCTGCAGTGCCCCTGAACATCCTCCTGCTATTGTTGCTTGTGCCGGGCGCTGCAGCTGTAATGCCCCAAACCCATTTCGATTAGGAACATCACTGTGGTACACTTAAGTATTTATAAATAGTTTGCGGAAGCATAAAAAAAAATAACAATTTAAATACTAAAATGTGGGCTTAAATATTTCTTAAATAAACTTAAGAGTAACAAAGGTGATAATGGTTTGATAAGAGTTACGCATTAATAAATTCATCTTATATCACCACAATTTATTTTACTCAAAACACAGGAAATTTTAAATATTTGGGATATATAGAACAACCCCACGATGTCGACTCCTACGCCTCGGCTCCCTGGTTCATCATCATTATCCGAAATGTAAAAACATTTGAAGGCGTGAGTTGTGAAACTCGATGGGAAACGTGTGATTACACTATATAGGTCAAATAATCATAATGCAATAAAAATCATTTTTCGACACCGAGGGGTATCCCCACCCGTTGGTTAAAGATACATATGGCTCTCGGCCTTTTCTCGACACCGAGGGGTCATCCCCACCCGTTGGCAGCTTACATATGGCTCTCGGCCTTTTCTGACACCGAAGGGTCATCCCCCATCCGTTGGCCGCTTATAAATAGCCCGTAGGCACATTTTAGCAATTATAAAGAGTTGACAAATATAGTATAACAGTACGACAAGCTTACAAAATTAGAAGTTTACCCATCTTTGAAGTTTAATAGAATGCTAGTGATGAAAATGATTGTATGAGACCGTATCCGATTGCGCTGCACCTAACACAGTTAAATTCTTCAACTTAATGACATAGGACAAAGTATATACTTATTGAGTAATTTAGTCTCTTATGTTAAGCATATCTAATACGTTCTATAAAGTCAAGTAACCTAGAAAATAGGGTGTTCGGTTCCATTGTGAAAACTTTAAAAAAAACTATAGTTGGCCAAAGTCAATGGTCAAAGTCAAAGTCAAAGTATGACAAATTCAATTCAATTAATCCATAATTAATCACCTAAAAACAATTAATCGACTAACTACCCGTTTTAGATAAAATTTCCGATTAATCGAATCCTTAATTTATAACATCTTATCTCGAATCAAGATTCTCGATTATCTTAAAATATGACATGTCATCTCAAAAAAAATCCCAAAAATATCTTATTCACAAAACCCGAGCTTATTGATTTAACACTTAACGTTAAAATAATCCGACAAAATTGTATCGGTTTACGTGCCAGGTACACATCACATAACATCACACCACTATTCTGTCACATCATCTTTATGTCAAATCGGTCACTATTCGTCATTCTTATCCCCAATTCTAGCTAATCGCACCGCCACCTCCAGGTGGATGGTAGTCGGACTCGTGACGTATTTTTCCATTTTTCGAACTCTATTCAATTTTCCCGGTTCTCTAATTTTGAATCACTAAATTTTATCAACTTATTATCCTCAAAATCATTTTTAGAGAATAAGAATGTTTTTATGCTTCAATACACAAAAACACAATTCTTTACATTTCACCAAAACACACAATTCTTTAAATTTCACCAAGAACACCAAGAACACACAATCCTTTAAATTTTACCAAGAACACCAAGAACACACAATCCTTTAAATTTCACCAAGAACACCAAATTTCGCAAAACCTTCTTTGTTGTAGCAGTTTTCGTATTTCAACCATATCTCCCCAACCAAACATCTGATTTAAGTGAATCTTATACCGTTGGAAAGCTAAGACAATTATCTACAAATGTTTCTATAGAACGAAAATCCCCAATTCGTACTAAAAATAGGTCAAAAAGTGATATTACTTAAGAGCAGGCGTCTTTTTTTCGGATTTCTGGCACAGTTCACTATTTGGGGTATAACTTGGTCTACAAAACTTCAATTGACATGATTCAAGTTGCAAATGAAAGCTAAGACATAGTTCTATAAGTATAAAACAAGGTTTGAGTTCAAATATATCTCAAAATATCCAGAAATTCGTTTTTATATAGGGTTAAATTTCTGTCCGAAAATAAAGGTATTTTCCTTCTCCAATCACAATAGAAAAATGAAATAAAAAAAACTTATTTCTAATATTTTTTTTTTCAACTAAAGGCTGAAGATTCAAGTATAATAATGAGGTTTTTGAACATCATGTATTCACCATCAATTTACATTTCTAATGTTAGTTCTAGCATAAGATCAATACCATATCATACTTAAATGAAAAAAACAAAAATTAAAGAAAAAGATGAAGAAATCTTTACCCTTGTAGCTTATCTTTAACAATGGAGTATTTTGTCTAAGTAATGGGGTGTGAAGATGAAGTAAGGTTGTTGGGAGATTTTATAAAAAAAAACAAGAGGGCTTGGGGTAGAAAAATCCATTTTCCCCTTTTAAAATATCTTGCAAAATTAGATATTTTCTAAAAAATCCTCAAGTAAGCTATTATAATATTTAAAAAAATAAAAACCCGAGAGTTAGTAAAACTCGATTTTCTTGATGGTCGTTAGTAATAAAATATAAGGTAGAAACTCAATCTAGAATTCCCAAAGTATAAATAAGCACTTCTGTACAAATTTTCGAAAATCAAAAATCACTTATTCGGTAAAAAAATCTCAATCCTAAAATTTAAGTCCAAAACTCCATAAAATATTCATGGTATGCCATTGTGATGTCTATCCATTTCCACTACCGTAGTTAGGGGCGCAATCGGTTCTCGTATGCTCAAATAAATAAAATGCATAAAGCGAGTAAATCGCACATTTAAAATGTAAACTAGATATTTGATGCAACATTATTCATTAATATTAATTTAAAAGTTTCAAGTAACTTAAAAAGGGTTGGGTCGTCACAGCAGCCCTTGACTTGCGCTGCAGCGCCCATCCGTGCTCTTCGTATTGTACTTTTATCCACCCCCGCGTTGCGGCGCGGGGGTTTTGGCACTGCGGTGCTCGTCCTCGCTCGATATTTTTCTATTTTTCTACTTCCAAATATGCGTGTGAATGCATCAATTATATATCCAAATAAGCCCTTAAATACACGTATATTTTACACGCATCAAAATCCCCCAAACTTAAAGCATTGCTCATCATCATTCATAAGCTCGACATAGTTAATACTCTCTTTGGTACTCGACATCGCGACTCACAAGTAGATAGTGTATCACTCGTCTCTGAAAAGTGTATTAATATTGTTTACACGCAAATCAATTCAATGAAAGTAGAACTACCAAAGGCTTGCAAATCGTCTAACATCTCGACCACTTTTGTGTGCATAATCTAAGAATCAAAAAGAACTTTTCATTTGGTTGTAATGTAGGCTCTTTGGTAAGGGTAGGGAAATTTTGGATTAAGTGACTTGACTTGAGCAAATAGACTTTAAGCATACAGACTTGCAATTCACCAACCCAACTTCAACATAATACTTATTTTGTTTTTCAATTTCACCTTTATTTCTTATTTTTCATTCTTAGGCCTTGTTGTCTTTTTTTTCTTTAGCCTTAAGCTCTCATCTTCTCATAATTTTTCAGAATTTTCCTCCTGCTTTGCTCGATTTTCTCTATATATTTTTTTTTCGAGATTTTCTTTCTTTTTCGAGCTTCATACATTCTTGAGTTATCCAGACACTGCTCATCCCTCTTACTTTTGCCAACTGTCTCTTTTTTCATAATTATTTTTTCACCACATCTCCCCCAAACTTATTCATTTTCTATAAGCTCAAGAAATTTTAGGAATAAGATCATGTTTTCAATTTTTAAGATCAAAATGTGGCTAACAATAAAAGTTTTGGCTCAAAATTGGCTAAAAGTATCATTGTCGCACGGTGCGAACACAAGTTTTTGCATATATATATATATATAATTAATGTTATTCATGTATATAGGTTGGCCAATTTATCTAGATATACAGAAAGTAAGTTGATCATGTACTTGTTTAACAGAGTTGAGAGAAGAGTCATTTGAGATTAGTATCAATATGTATTTTGTGAGTAAGATTTGTAAGAGGTCGACTAGAGATCGAGAATACAAAGAAAATATTGTTCTCTCTTCCTAGTTGTTTAATTTGCTTAGCAATATTTAAGCATACTTTTTGGTGTATCTCAATTATAAGTTGCTCTTCTATTCTCCCAAATAATAGTATTGTGTTAGTTTTTCTAAACTAAGTTGTGTGATATCTTCCCATACAATATTTATCACGTTCACCACCTTCTGGTACTCCAGAAGGTGAATGTGTGGATGTGTTTTCAAATACAATTTTTTGCTTTTCAACTATTCCAGAAAATTAGTTTATGTTTATTTAAGAAATTCCCAATAGAAATAAAGTCATTTTCAGTTTTTATATTTTTTTGAAAATACAACCAAACAATTCGTCACCATAGTCAAACAAATATATGTGAAAATACACTACAATCACTCAAATCTATGTTAAAATACATTCAAAAAACTATAATGAAATATATTTTCATTTCTATACAGAAATTCAGACAACAAACCAAACATAATATTTGCACATTAGTACAGTCCCAATTCGAATATATACAGAGGGGTCCCACAGTTTTTATTTTCTTGCAATTTAGTCTTCCAATTTTGGCAATTTTGCATTTTAAGGTGCAAAAATGTAAATTTTCCAATTATGAACTAAATGTACAGGATATAAGACAATTAAAACATGAAATTTTAAATACATAAGCATGAAATTACATATCATACAAGAATTCATCAAATAAATCATGAATTTACACATGCATGCACCTATTTTGCAAAAATTGGAACTTTAAGCATAATTTGTGAAATTGTTGGGATATCACATCTTTAAATACACATGCAATACATAATTATCATATATCATATAATTTTTCAAGGTACTACATGCCATTTTTCTAAATCACTTGAGTTTTAAAAAAAATTCCACCCGCCTTATGTTGTTTGGTTGATTAGTCTAGAAGTGATATTTCTCACCAATCCTTGAAAATTCCAACTTCACTTAAGACAGCCCTAAGCCAAACATTACAAAGATTTTGAGTTAGGAATTGGATATTTGAGATAAGGAGGGGAAAAATAGAATAGGGCCAAGAATTACCTTGTGTAGTTGAGAGTTTATAGCCAAAATTGATGATTCTCTTAAGAACTTGAACACCTCCTAACTAAGCTACAAGGTCCGCCCCTAATCACCATAAAAATATGATTTTGATGTTAAAATTTGACACTAAAAGGGAAGAAGAGAATGTGCTAAAACTCCAGTTTTACTTTGATATCTTGATGCATGTCTAGTGATGGTTGAAAGTCCTTTCAAGCTTGTCATCAAATCTCTTAATGACTCCAACTTAAAACTCTTAATTATACCTCAAAATGAAAAATAAACTTAGATTAGTAGATGAAAGAGATAAGCTTGAAAATCATAGAAGTGATTGAAAAAGAAGCAAATTTTCTTCACCTTGCACATGTGGTTCGAATTTTCTCATGTAGGGAGGAAGTTTTTGTAAAAATGTGGCTAAGTATAAAAGAAGATGAATAAGGAGAAGAAAAAAGAAGAATGAAGAAAAAAGAGATGTGTAGAGAGAAAGTTGGGAGAAAGTTTGAAAGTGAGTTGGAGAAATGAAATTTTTGCTTGTGTTTGGCGGGGTATGGTCGAAAATAAGGGGTGATGAGGAAGGAGTTGGGTTGGCTTGTGTGGTGTTTGCATGGGGAGCATGTAGGTGGTTAAGACCATGGGCTTGAATGGGTGAGTGGGAGAGTGGGGTGAGTTTGAGTGGAATGTTGGGAGATAGTGGGAATTTGTGGGAGTTTGTGGGAGAAAAATTGATAAAAATGTGTGTAGGATATTTTAGTATTGATTTTGTGTATAAATGTGTATGTGTATAAGATTTGAGATGAATTTCTATACCCAAAATGTGTAATGGGCTTCCACTATAGTCCAATTATTGTCTCGATATATTTTTTTTTGTCCCAAAAATTAATAGTGATTCCCACAATCACTTATAAGTCTCATAATCACTTAATCTAAATCAAATTCTTATTTCTATAGGATATAAATCACTTACTGAAATAGGGTCTCCTAAAATTCTAAGGTGTCTAATAAAATACAAGTAGCAAGAATGATCAATCAAGTGATCAATAAACATAGATCTGAAAATAAATAAAATAATCAATAACAAGTAGTTAATCAAATAACTAAAATGGAAATAAAATGCGAAATTATTATTTAGATGATTTATCAAAATGACGCGATAAAAGTGGTCGCGAATTATACATAGTCTACCAATGACGTTAGTTACATGCTTGTACACGATTGAAAATCGAGGGCCTCACACCCTTTCAATAAACAATTAACAAGACAAAAAAATTTAATCCTACTACACTAAACTCGGCCATAGCATTGTTAGGGGGGAATCATTTCATTTTTTTAATCTCCCAACACACTTTAGTCTAATTATTACACATCAAAATAAACAAAAATTAACCCCCCTCCCTCAAGCCAATATTTTTGGCCACATGCACTTTTAGGGGGAATCCAATTTCTCTTCCATGTATTCAAACATTCCCAACCTTCCCTCATCTTCACTCTTAAACAAGAAAAAACAAAACATACTTCAGAAAAACTCTAAGGGCCGAAAACTCTCCTAGGTAAGGTGAGAAATTTTACTTCCATCTTCATTTTTATCTTCTTGAAACTTCAAACATATACCTCCAATTCCTAACATGATGAATCCTTCTTGTTGATGTACTCCTAGAAGACTATTTTTTGTTTTGAAGAATTAAGAAGACCTAGACTTGACTCCAAGCTTGAAGAAGAAATTTAAGACTACACATATTTAAGGTGAGAAATTGTGGTTTTAGTGTACTTTTTCCTCTTGACAACTTGAGGAATTAATTTTGACTCGAGGATTGGAGTTTTTTTAGCTTAGGGGCTGACCTATACAAGTTCAAGTTGAGGTTAGAAGCTTGAAGAGACAAATTCATTTTTGGAGACTACTTGAGGATATTAAGGTAAAAATTTACCCATTTATTTTAAGATATTTTTTCTTGGACTTGGGTACATAATTTTAACACCAAAATATGAATATGTTGACATTTAGGGACTGAATTTTGAGAGTTAGAACCAAGAGTTTGGATTCTTAAGAAGATCTCCATTTTAAACAACAACCCGCAAACTACTATAATTCATTATTCTTTCTACTATTGCACAAAAATGCATACTCATATGATAATATTATATTTTACGAATTTTAGCAAGTATTTATGATATGTTATATTTTAATGAAAGTTTTAGAAAATAAAAGATGAGTATAATATTCTTTCTTGCATAAAATTTATATATGAAGTGACTTGAAAGATCGGGACCCAAGGCTCTGTAAATTTTATACATGAAGTGACTTGAAAGATTGGGACCCCTTTCGGAAAAGATATTACAATAAGGAACAAGTTTGATATCAAAATGTAAAATTGTAAAACTTAAAGTACCAAAACAATAATTTTTGAAACTTGGCAGTCAAGGTGCATCGAAATTTTTTGACTTATTTATTATAGTATTTTGAAAACTCCGCCTGCATATAGACAAGGCAACCCGTCTATATGTTGCCGGTCCCAAGCCCGGATAAAGGAGGAGGGTTGCGTTAGGTCGACAGCCAGCGTAAAACTCTTGTCATTTCCTTATGGTATGGATCATATAAGACATCGTGATAAGGCTAGGATGCTCCCCGTAAGGAGTGCGCCAGTGGTCCGAAGCGGTGTCTTGGCAAGGACCGCTACACCTCCATAAGGGCTTGGGTGTAGTGAAAAATACACAAGAGCCCTCACACACTAATAAGAGGAACACAAATGATAACAAGAAAATTAGAAAATGTAGAGTTGGCAGTTGGAACATAGGTACTTTGACAGGTAAAACTATAGAGCTAGTAGATATTATGAAAAGACGAAAAATAGATATTATGTGTATCCAAGAGACCAAATGGGTAGGCGAGAAAGCTAAGACACTAAATACTACAGGTTATAAGCTTTGGTATAGTGGAAAGGATAGAACTAGGAATGGGGTGGGTATTATTGTAGATCCTCTCTTCATAGATCAAGTAGTAGGAGTAACTAGAAAAGGAGATAGAATCATAGCCCTTAAAATTGTAGTAGGTAACGAACTTGTTAATATTGTTAGTGTATATGCACCTCAAGTAGGATTAGATGATGCTACTAAGGCTAAATTTTGGGAAGATTTAGAAACTCTAATGCAATCAATCCCTCAAAATGAAAAAGTCATCATAGGTGGAGACTTAAATGGACATGTGGGGAAGGATAATGAAGATTATGAAAGGGTCCATGGAGGATATGGCTTTAGCTCGCGTAACAATGAGGGTAGAACCATCCTAGACTTTGCAGTTGCTTATGATTTCATTATAGGTAATACCTTGTTTAAAAAGAGAGACGAACATTTAATTACTTTTAAAAGTGGTCCTAACAAATCACAAATTGACTACTTCCTAACCAGAAAAAGCGATAGAAAAATATGCAAAGATTGCAAAGTAATACCTGGAGAAAGCCTCACCACCCAACATAGACTGTTAGTTTTGGATATCAAACTTATTAACATACACTTAAAGAGAAAGAAAATTAACATACCGAGAATTAAGTGGTGGAATTTAAAGAATAAAGAAAAAAGAGATAGTTTTGTCAAATCTTTAGTAGAAACCATTGATTGGAAAGTGGAAGACAAAGCCGATGATACATGGAACTATGTAACTGCTCAAATGAAAAAGATCGCAAAAGAAACATTAGGGGTGTCAAATGGTAATAAATGGAATAAAGAGTCATGGTGGTGGAATCAAGAAATCCAAGAGAAGGTAAAGGAAAAACGAACTAGTTACAAATATTATATTCCTGTAAAAACGAAGAAAATCTTAAAAGATATAAAGACGCCAAAAAAGAAGTAAGAAGAGCTATATATGAAGCAAAAATCAAGGCATATGAAGATTTCTATAAAAAAACTAGATACTAAGGAAGGAGAGAGAGATATATATAAAATAGCTAAATTTAGAGAAAAACAAACAAGAGATCTAACCCAAATTAAATGTATAAAAGATGAGAATGATAATATTTTAGTGAAAGACGAGGACATAAAAGATCGATGGAAGAGGTATTTCAATAATGTTTTTAACGAACCGAAGAGGAATGAAGTCACATTAGGGGAACTAGGCCAATCTGAACTGAATAGAAACCGTACCTTTTATCGTAGGATTCAACTTCATGAAACAGAAAAAGCACTAAACAAAATGAAAACTGGCAAAGCAGTTGGCCTAGATGATATACCAATTGAAGCATGGAAATGTCTAGGTGGAGTTGGAATTGCATGGCTTACTAAATTATTTAATGTTATCCTAAAAACTAAGAAAATGTCAAATGAATGGAGAAAAAGTATATTGATACCTATATATAAAAACAAAGGGGACATACAAAATTGTGCAAATTATAGGGGAATTAAATTAATAAGTCATACAATGAAATTATGGGAAAGAGTTATAGAAGCAAGAATAAGAAATGAAACTAGTATATTAGATAATCAATTTGGCTTCATGCCAGGAAGATCCACAATTGAAGCTATACACTTAATTAGACGACTATGTGAACAATATAACGAGAAAAAACAAGATTTACATATGGTTTTTATTGATCTCGAAAAGGCATACGATAGAGTCAACCGAGATATAATGTGGCGCGTATTGGAAAAAAGAAGAATAAAAATAGCTTACATAGATGCCATAAAAGATATGTATGATGATATAACAACATGTATCAGGACACCAAGGGAATATCTAGTGAATTTCCAAATACTATAGGTTTGCATCGAGGATCCGCTCTAAGCCCTTACCTTTTTATCCTAATAATTGTGAAATCACTAAACACTTACAAAAATCCATCCCGAATGTATGCTATTTTTGCGGACGATATAGTTTTAATTGACGAAACAAGAGAAGGAGTAAATGCAAAATTGGAAGTTTGGAGAGAAGCACTCGAATCAAAAGGTTTTACTATAAGTAGGGCTAAAACAGAATACATGGAATGCCACTTTAGTAAAAACAACATGAACAATGAGACGAAGGTTAAAATTGATGGACATGAAGTGAGTATAACAAAGAGTTTTAAATACTTAGGATCTATAATTGAAGAGAACGGAGAAATCAATAAAGATGTCACACATAGGATCCAGGCGGGTTGGAATAAATGGAGGAGTGCATCTTCTATCCTTTGTGACCGTAAAATACCATTAAAATTGAAAGAAAAATTTTATAAAACGGCCATAAGGCCCGCAATGCTTTATGGTGCAGAATGTTGGGCGACTAAATATGAACACGAACAAAAAATGAGGGTAGCAGAGATGAGAATGCTAAGATGGATGTGTGGACACACTAGATTAGGTAAAATAAGAAATGAACACATTAGAAACAAAGTGGGAGTAGCACCAATAGATGAGAAAATTAGAGAAACACGATTAAGATGGTTTGGACATGTTTATAAGAGACCTTTAGATGCTCCCGTGCGACGCTTAGAAGGTAGAGAATCACTCACACAAATCAAAAGAGGTAGAGGTAGGCCTAAAAAGACTTGGAAAGAAGCTATTAAACAAGACATGTTATACCTAGAAATAAATGAAAATATGGCTTATGACCATAAACGATGGCGCGATATGATCCATATAGCCGACCCCACGTAGTGGGATTAAGGCTTAGTTTGTTGTTGTTGTTGTTTATTTATTATAGTATTTTGAACCTTTATTTCATTTTTCATAACTATCCGACTTGAAACGAGCTTTAACGACAAAAAATCACTTTTTGGCCAAAATTGAAATTTTCAAAAATGAGGTACCTAACTTTCGAATTTTTCAAAGCTTTTTTAACCACAACTAATTATTGTTCTAAGAAGTATTTGAAAATTTGAATAACCTCAAAACCTTTTCCAGTTTAAGAGTTAACTAATTTTAAAATATCAAGTCAAAAATCATAATTTTTGGAAACTAGAGAGCGAATCTGCAAATTTTATCAAATATGTCCCGAGCCTCGAGAAAATATAACCCATTGGGAATTTAGAAATTTTTAAAACTGACCTTAGCCATTTCTGAATCCGGAATTGAGACTTATCGAATTTTATAACTGGGTAAGGAAATATTCTCCTTAGTAAAACTGAATTTTATTTTTAAATTTGCTAAGGACCTTGAAGTTGATATTTTTAACTCGATTACCTATAAATTTTTAAGAGATGTTTTCATACTAATTTAACAAAAATATCGAGCTTGAACATAATATACCGAACCAAATATTAAAACTGGCTAGATTATTTGCCCGATAACTAAACCGCGAGTTTGATGAAAAGAGTTCATGTACATACAAGCACTATGTGTGAATTCAAACAAATCAAGTAGTGGTTGCGTACTAAATGTAGCTCCAACCCAAGCGAGTATTCGGGTCTGAGTAACTCCAAAATCGTGTGGATCAGACAGCGACTACCTTGTAACTTCCAAAGCAAGATGGCCCAAGGCCTGTCACCTTATCGCTCCATAGGTAAAGACAAATCCAACAAGTATTTGCAAGGCCCAGATTGTCATAATCGCGATTATACCTCAAGTACTATGACCCACTTCCTTGGACACTCCGTCCGCAGTTGTGGGATTAGGACGATGGGGCCAAAAAGTGAAATAGCAGTCGAGCTGCCTGGTTCCATCCCCGACGAGTCCATTTCGACTGTGAGCTTGGCACACCAAGTTGACTCAAGAAAGAATATAATCACGGGTATAGTATGTCAACAAGGCAGTCAAGTATATCAATTCAGGGAAGCAGTTCAAGTATGATTATGCGAAATTTTGCACGTGGCATTTATCGGCACTGGTGGAGTAATTTTTGGATGAAGTTAATTATTGGAGGATAACTAATCTTCGATGATTTGATAATTTAAGTGGGATATATGTCTCGTTGAAAATTCAAGGTCACAAGGCGAGAAAATCGCCCGCGAACGCGTATTATTCGGTCAAGGGAATCTGTTAAGTCACGGGAATTTTAAGAAAATTAAATTTATAAATAAGTGTATATAAGTCTGTAATACTAGGGCTATAAGAAAGGAAAATAATTGAGTTGAGGTCCTTGTTAAAAGGAAATTTTACAATTAGCCCCGTTTTGTAAAAACTAGTCTTTTTCGAGTTTAAAATAGAATAAGTTTTTGTCTTGACCTTGGAAAATTATAAGGTTAGTTCCTAAATTCTCCAAATTGTCCAGAGATTCAGGTTTTCAAATGTTTGGGGTCGAGTTTTTGGTGAATTCCTATTTTGGCCCTAAATTTATCAAAATTGTCATTTCGGGCTCCAAGTTTAAAATAAGCGGATCTCACAAACCAGAAGGGCTTTTAATGTGATTCCAACTTTAAAATATTAATAAGGTCAGTGGGTTATTAGGACAAAAATAGTTATAAAAGGTGTGAGTTTAGGTCCCTTAACTTTTAAAAATTTCATTCTAGTCCAATTTTTAAGTTTTTGCCTTTAAGGTTTATTAGGGGTTCAATTGTTATGAAATTTGAACCTTGGGTTCAAAATATTATAAAATTATAGTTAAAGGTAATTTTTCAGGTACATGGACTGTATAAGTCCTGAAAATTTTATTGTGGTCCTTAAGTTTAGTATTTTATATTTTGGTCCCTCAATTTTGCAAAATTGCATTTCTTAGCTCAAAATATTTTGATTTTCGGAATACATTTAAAATATGTGTTTTCCAGTCCTTTAAATTAAAATTTTCAAAATTTTAAAAGTAGAACTGATACAGTTTTGAAATTTACATTTTAGCCCTTAGACTTTTAAAATTTTACAAACTAGTCATTGGGCTTTCAAGAGTTGATTTTTATTTTCTCAAAACCTTTAAAACTTTAGTATAATGTCCAAATATCATTTTTAAGCATAAGTACAGTCCCAAAATCGAAATATTCAGAGGGGTCTCTTAAGTTTTATTTTCTTGCAATTAAGTCTACCAATGTTTGCATTCATGAGCCCTTCTCACCATCACCGAGTATTCGAAATCTCCTTGAGCAGATAGTATTCCTGATAGTTGTGCTCGAAGTCCTCTTCTGAACCTCAGAGCCTTATTTAAATCAGTATCCATAGATGTAGAACAAACCGACTTAGTTGATTGAACTGTCTCTCATACTATGTGATAGTCATATTTCTTTGTTTAAAGTTAAGGAATTTTGTCTCTTTCTTGTCTGGATATGATTGTGGAAAAAACTTTTCCATTACAATCACTTTGAACTCATCCAATGTTAAAGCATTCTGCTCTTCCTCGGTCTTAGTCCTCCAATACCCTTCCCACCAATAATCAGCGTCTTCAGTGAGTTGGAAGATATCACATATGGCTCTCTACTCGTCTGTGTAGCCAATAAGTCGAAAAATCCTCTCTAGTGGTCAAAATCATTCTTCTACTACTATCGGGCCATCACGTCTGTTGAATGTGGGTGGACGATAGTGGCGGAATTATTCCACGACTCATGTGTTGTTGTTGTCCCCGTTGCTCTGCACACCTCTGATGAACTCAACAATTATATCTCGAGTAGTAGCAGTGGTTTGATTTCCTGTGTTAGTGGAGTTCTCACCGTTGACTTGATTTCCACGACGGGGAGCCATATTCCTACGATCATACGTAATGTATTATTATTATTTATCCCAAGTTATTAATGGATTTTGCATGAAATATCTAACTTAAAATCTAAATATCATAATATAATGGTCAAGTAAACTAGTATCATTTAAAGGACAACTAAGCTTTATATATAATAAGGATTTATTTATCAATTATTGCAATACGTAGACCTATCTATATCTATTGATCCATGTCTTCATCTTCCTCCGGATCTTCTTCTGGATCTTCTTCTGAGTCTTCTTCCAAGTTTTCTTCGGGTTCCTCGTCTCCTGCCATAGCCTCATTGTTCAAAAACTCAATTCATTACCGTATAACCTGGCAGTGAATGTCCCGTAATTGATTTTGGGTCAGTCGTCATGCCCGTCATACTCCAACAATGAGGCATAAAGCTTTTCAGTCTCGACGTTCCAAAATGAGGGTAAGTTATCAATCACTCTACGGGAGGCAGCGCGTTCATTTTGAGCCCCGATGACATTCCCCACATTGTACCACGACTGGTGAATTTTAACAACATATTCTCCAATGATATCCCCCTCCTCAATTTGATAGTTGAAATAATGATTGAGTCGATTAATGGGATGGTTCAGGCCCCAGTTATTATTATTATTGTTCTTTCTTGCAGTGTGTAGAGTGCGGGTTCCTGCCATCTATATATATGTCCATTTGCAACCATAAGTCTATTTTTACATTTTTTTTAAGGAATACAAGATTTCTATTCTTTTAACATTTAAACTGTTATTATATATCTAAAGTAGAATATAGTAACATGAAATTATAATAAAATACATCATGATATAAATGAGCATATTGATACAATTGTATAATGTAACTTGTATTAATAATTCTCATACCTTGAGGAGATCGGCAAGATATGATGGAGGTGGATGCTATTACATCATTTTATCTTATACAAAGTTTGACTTTTATTTTTTTTATAAAAAAAACTATACATTTTTATTTTTAGTAACTTTTTTTTAACAAGCCTACAGAAACGTGGACCTGTTAATTTGATACCACTTGTAACAACCCAATTTTGTGAAATTAAAATACTCTAAATATATTATTAAGAAAACATAAAATTATAAATTAAAGTGATCCCAATAATTATCAAAAAGTTGATTTAGAATTTTTAATTCTTAAGGAAAAAAATATAATAATAATAATAATAATAATAATAATAATAATATTACATCTTCCAAATTAAATATCCAATAATTATCCCAAGCATAAACCAAAAACATTAGAGACATAAATCCAAAATTTAGTCCGATCATAATTATTTTAAAATAAATATAGCATGATTTATTCCACCATCCACAACATCGTATCTTGCCTAGATTCCTCAACCCGAAAGTCATGATAATAATAATAATAGAGGTGGACTTCATCTCGCTCCAAAGTAGGGATATATCTGTCAATATTTAATATAACATGAAAAGCATTTACATAATTTCAACAATAAATTCATTAATTTCCTCTCCTCTGACTGGTCAGTTACTGCATATAGCATTGCGGGTTCACCCCAAAGATACATTTGATCCCAAATCTTTTCATTGCCCCTAGCTTATATGAATTTATTTCTCTTGACATATATTGCAATCAATGAAGTATAATCATGGAACATTAAATAAAGACAAATACTATAAAAATTCATACCTTAATAATCGCAGATACTCGATGTAGAAAAATTGAACTATAAAAGTCATAGTCCTCGATCCCTTCGTTTTCTATTGTAGAAAATTTAGAAAGTTGTGAAAATATATGTGGATTAACCATGTATTTATAGGCTAATTTTATTTTTATTTCTAAATTTTTTTAAATCCTAAATTAATGCATATCACAGCCCCTGAATTAACCTATAAACTAACCCCTAAAATAACTCTTAAATTAACCCTTATTTATTTTTTTTCTGTTATCACACATAATTTTTCACCTTAAATGTAGTCTTAAATTTCTTCTACAAGCTTGTAGTCAAGTCTAATTCTCTTAATTCTTCAAGAAAATTCCTTTAGAAGTACCTCAACATGGAAGGATTCATCAAGTTAGAAATTAAAGGTATAGGTTTGAAGTTTCAAGGAGATAAAATGAAATTGGAAGAAAATAATGTCTCACCTTACCTTAGGAAATTTCTCACCGTACCAATTGTGCAAGAAAGGTAGATGTTTGAAGGAAAAAATGGAATAGATCCTCTTTCTAGGAAGCTATGGCCGAAAGTAAGCTCCATAAGGTGATTATTTTTTATTTTTTTGATTTTTAATTAGGACTAAAGTTTGTTGGGGTAAAAGAAATGATTTGGTTCCCGCTTTAAATACATATGGCCGAAAATATAAGTTTAGGATGATGAAATTTCTTTTTTTTTTAATAAAATTGCGAAAAATAAAATGTATAAGTGTCCATAATTAAATATTTAGAATTTTAAAATTAAGGATGTGAAATAACAAATGTGTATTTTCTCAAAATGAATTGGAAGTTGGTTAGGAGTGTATTATAGAACAAGATGAAATATTTGGATGAGGATTGAAATATACTCCTAAATTATCGAAGGTCCAAAATTCCTAAAGTCGTAGTCAATCGATCAAGTATTAATACTAGAGGATGAATTAAAGTTGGTGCGCTCGAGAATAAGGAAAGCATAATGGCACTGGAGGGAATAAAAGTCGCGTCACATTTTATTAATAATAGATTTGTGACACTTAGCCAAATAATACATCGTTATAAAACATCGTATTTTATGTTGGAAAAAGCCGGGACCTCACATTCTCCCCTCCATAAAAGAATTTGGTCCCCAAATTCCTCTTAAACTAGTTTTGGCTATTATGTCACGCCCCAAACGCGCCGCGACGACGATCAACCACTTAAACAGAAATAAACCAACAGTGTAGACATATGATACAAATAACTCCAAGTGAAGGAGAGTCTAAAGCAGCGGAAATAAAATAAACATAAGTACGAATTACAACTTAAAGTCTAACGAGGTCCAAATACATTCGACATAATAACCTGAATAAGTTTACAGGCCAAAACTAAAGCGTAAAGAACGCCATATCCAAATCTTAAATGTCAAGGGTCCTATGCCCTCAAATTACAGTCAAAAAGAGAAAAGAGTAGCAGGATAAAAGGAAGTCCAACATTCGCAGAAGTACATGAAATAAGTACAATCATCAGAAAGATGGTACAAGTTCGTCAGGCGGGGCGAGGGTCAACAATCTGAGGTTGGGTCGACATCCTCAACATCGTCCCCATCTAAAGGTTAGAAAACAGGAGGGAATGAGACAGAAATCTCAGTGGATGGGGCGATCGTGTGCAAGTGTGGCGATATATATTTTGATGTAAGAAAACTGTCGTATGAAAAATGCGTGAGATATGATGCGTGATTTCACACACAGCCACAAGCGTCGTGAGAAATATATTTAAGTAATATACTTATACAGTTTTAAGAAAACAGTTCGTGGTCACACAGGCACTATGTGATTCAAGTAAGATAGGAGGATTGCATAGGGATTTGTAGCGTCAATCCTATGTAAGACAAGTAGCGGTTGCGTACGGATTTGTAACGCCAACCAATGCAATACAAGTAGCGGTTGCGTACGGATTTGTAGCGCCAACCAAACGGGTCCGATTAACTCCAGAATCGTGCGGATCGGGCAATGCGATTTCGCCGTTCTTACTTGTAACTCCCCGAGCAAGATGGTCCAAGACCTGTCACCTTATCGCTCCATAGGCAAAGACAAAATCCACAATGGAGCTAGCAAGGCTCGGATTTGTCATAATCATGATTATACCTCGTTGGTATGGTTTGGTTCGAATTCAAGGGATAGAGGGAGGAGATTTCTTGTTTTTGGTTAAGTATAGAAGGTAGATGATGATAAAAAAAGAAGAAAAGAAGAAGAGAGAATTAGGAGGATTTTTCTTTTAGAGAGAAGGAGGTAATTTGTAATTAGAGGGAGTGAATGTTGGTGAAATGAACAAGGAATTCTTGTTCAAAATGGCCTTGTGGCCGATTCTACAAGAGAGGAGAGAGACAAAATTTTGTTTTGGTTTGGTTAGATGATGAGTTAGGGTAATAATTGGGAAAAATTAGAACATAAAATAATAGGTAGGTTATTTTCTTAGGGACAATTGGCCAAAAACTAGTTTTTAGGGGGGATTTAAAATATATTTGTTTGACCAATTGTGATAGTGGGGATTGTAGAAAAATTCTAATATGTAGATTTTTTTTAACAAAAATATAAATAACCTCCCTATTTAAAGGGTATTTTCGGAAATTAGAAAAAAACATATTTGATTTTCTTTTCTTTTATAAAATTGAAGAAAAATAAAATGTATAAATATTTGTACTTAATATTAAATTTTAAAATTAAAGATGTGAAATAAGAAATATGTATTTTTAAAAAAAATTAATTGGAAGTTGTTGGGGAAATGAATTATAGAATATAGTGAAATATTTGGATAGGGATTGGAATATACTCCTAATTTATCGAGGGTCCAATATTTCTAAAGTCGTACTCATTCGATCAAGTATTAATACTAGAGGAGAATATAAAATTGCTAAGCTCAAAATTGCGAAATGCGTAATTGACGTTGGAAGAAATAAATAAAAGTAGAGTCGCATTTTATTAATAATAGGTTTGCGATACATAGCCGAATAAATAATCACTATATAACACCGTATCTCACGTTGTTAAAATTCGGGGCCTCACATTCACCCCTCCTTAAAAGAATTTGGTCCCCAAATTTTCTTCAGAACAACTCTGGATATTGATTCCTCATGTCTTCTTCCATCTCCCACGTTGCGTCTTCGTCTCGGTTGTGGTTTCGTCATACCACTTTAACCATCAGAATCTCTCTATTACGCAACTGAGGTATCTGCTGGTCAATGATCTGGATTAGTTTCTCGATGTAGGATAAATTTTCCATCAGAGGAGGAGTATCTTGGGTGATGATATCCTCGGGATCTGGTTGATACTTCTTTAACCTCGATACGTGGAATACATCGTGCATTCCCACATACTGTGCTGGTAACTCAAGTCGGTAGGCTAACTTCCCGATCCTCTGCAAAATCTTGTAAGGTCCAACATATCTCGGGCTCAACTTGTCTCCTTTCTTCGGACTGATCAATCCTTTCCGTGGAGAGAGTCTGAGAAATACTTCATCTCCGGCTTCAAATTCCAAGTCCTTTCTCCTCTTATCCGCGTAACTCTTTTGGCGGCTCTGAGCTGTGCGGATCCGTTCCTTGATCAACTTGACCTTCTCCATGGCCTCCTGAACTAAGTCGACCTTTGGAATCGAGGGCGACTTTCATTTCTCTTTTGGAGCCCATTGGTCATCAATCTCCCAGTGTAGTGGAGATCTAGACTTTCGCCCGTACAAGGCTTCGTTGGGTGCCATCCCAATTGTGGCCTGATAGTTGTTATTATAGGCAAACTCGGCCAATGGTAAGTGTGAATCCCAATTTCCTTGGAAATCCAACGTGCATGCTCGTAGCATATCTTCTAGGGTTTGAATCGTTCGCTCAGACTGGCCATCCGTTTGTGGATGTGCTGATGTGTTGAAGCTTAGCGAAGTACCCAATTCCTCGTGCAAGCACTTCCAGAATCTGGAGACAAACCTCGGGTCTCTGTCTGACATAATGTCGACTGGCACTCTGTGCAATCGAATGATCTCTCGGATATAAATTTGTGCGAGTTTCTACAAGCTGTCGGTTTTCTTCATGGGTAAGAAGTGTGCAGATTTCGTGAGTCGGTCTACGATTACCCATATGGCATCATGGCCTCCTCTAGTCCTTGGTAGATCCATCACGAAGTCCATCGTTATGTGTTCCCATTTCCACTCGGGAATTCTCAATGGTTGTAATAAACCAGATGGTCGTTGGTGTTCTGCCTTTACTCGTTGACAAGTCAAACATCTCGCAACGAACTCCACTACCTGGTTCTTCATGTTTACTCACCAGTAATGCCGTTTCAAGTCCTTATACATCTTGTTTCATCCAGGGTGTATAGTGTATTTCGAACGGTGTGCCTCTGCTAGAATTCTGCTCATAATCTGTTCGTCACTCAGCACACAAACTCGATTTTGAAATCTGATGATCCCATCTTCATGTATCGAGAATTCTGATCTCTCTCCTTTAAATATCTTCTCTTTCAGTTTCTGAAGTTGCACATCTGTCCCATGTGCTTCCTTGATCTCGTTCAGTAGATCGGGTTTAACCGAAATGTTAGCACAAGAAATTTGAGTATTGGTCCTCGTCGGATTCCAAGTGCTCAACTTTTCTAATGATTTCCACTCTCGAATCATTACGGCTAAACTCGCCGCTTGCTCAAGGCGTCGGCTACTACGTTAGCTTTCCTGGGATGGTATTGGATATCAAAGTGATAGTCCTCTATTAACTCCATCCATCTTCGTTGCCTCAAATTGAGATCCTTCCGAGAGAATATATACTTCAGGCTCTTATGATCCGTGTAAACCGTGAATGTTGCTCGTAGAGATAGTGCCTCCATTTCTTTAACGCGAACACTATTCCGCGATTCCAAGTCATCGCGTTGGGTAATTGGCTTCATACGGCTTGAGTTTCCGTGATGCATAAGCAATGACCTTTCCTTCCTGCATGAGTACTACTCTTAGTCCTTCATTTGATGCATCACTGCAGACGACAAAGTTTTTTGTTCCCTTTGGAAGGGCTAAGACTGGAGCTGTAGTAAGTCGTTTCTTCATCTCTTGGAAACTAGCCTCACACTTGTCATTCCACTCAAACTTGACTTGCTTCTGGGTTAGTCGAGTGAGTGGTCCGGCTATTTTGGAGAAATCCTAGATAAATCTTCGATAATATCCAGTTAGTCCTAAGAAACTTCTGATTTCCGTTACAGACTCGAGTTATTTCCATTTAACCACTGTCTGTACCTTCGAATGATCTACGACGATCCCTGTATCGGATACTATGTGTCCCAAGAATGCGACTTCACTAAGCCAAAATTCGCACTTGCTGAGTTTGGCATACATCTTGTGCTCTCGGAGTGTCTCCAAAATAATTTTCAGATGACGTTTGCTCTTCTCTAGATTTAGAGTATAAGAGTATGTCATCAATGAATATCACTACGAATTGATCCAAATAAGGTTGAAAGACTCGATGCATCACTACGAATTGATCCATAAATGCGGTTGGTGCGTTTGCCAGACCGAAAGGCATCACTACAAACTCGTAGTGTCCGTATCTGGTTTGAAATGCCGTTTTGGAAACATCTTCTTCACGGATCTTCAGCTGATAATATCCTTGTTGTAAATCAAACTTCGAGTACACCTTCGCTCCTTGAAGTTGATCAAACATTCGTCTATCCTCGGGAGAGGATATTTGTTCTTGATGGTCGCTATTTATTAAGACCGCGATAATCTATACACGATCTTAATGTGTCATCTTTCTTCATGACAAATAGATCTTGGTGCTCCCCGAGGAGACGACTTGGCCGGATAAATCCCACATCCATCGAACAGTAATTGAGTCTTCAACTCTTGTAACTCAAAAAGGGCCATTCTATACGGCGCTCTGGCAATCGGGGCAGTTCCTGGTAATACCTCGATGGTGAACTCGACTTCCCTATCCGGAGGGACAGTGGTGAGTTCTTGTGAAAATACATATGTATATTCCGATACTATAGGTACTTGGTTAATTTGGGTCTCAACCTTGGGTTTGTTAATTATAGCTTTGGAGGGATACAACTCTTGTAACTAGCTTTTGGCCAATTGGCGGAGGAGGTGGTGGCAATTCGGGGGAGGGTACCCATTCCCTTGGCGCGTCATTATTCATTTGGGGAATACGGCGGGGTCTCCCGCGTCCACGGTGTCCAACCATTTTGTATCCTGAGGTTTAGCTACAATCCATAAATGAATGATTTCAATAAATACTCGCATATAACAAGTTATATCACAACAGCAATACACAAGACATAGAATAAGTAGAAAATGTATATTCATTGATGTGAAAATTCGAATACACCCGAATGAGTTCATACAACATGAATACATAATCGAAGATAATCTAGAGTTAGGATACAACTTGATCAAAGTACAACGGGAAGCAAAATACAACAGAATGAAAATAAGCGTCGGCTAAAATCTAACATAGAAGCTATCTACTCGGTGAGGTCACCGTCATCATCACTAGCGGCCTCGTCCATAACCGGAACCTGATCGGGCTGAGGTACCGCCGCCAGTCGGTCGGCTCGGCTAAAGCCTTGCTCATCCGGAGCGTCATGAAGCCATGGCGGCTTCAAGCGCCTCAGGCTCTCCATCCTCCATTGGATCCTCCTCGGGATCCTCTTCATTGTTCGCTTTAGGGTCGGCCTCTAGTTCCACCTCGGGTGGTGGCGGTGCTAGTGCATCGGCTGCCAAAGCAGTCTCCAAAGCGGCATTCCGCTGAGACAATGCCTATGTGAGGTCCTCGATCACTGTCATCTATTTGATGATAGTCTCTTCGAGGCGTCCGATTGTGTCCCTCGACATGTATGCGTCCCTCTCCCACTTTGCGCAGCTTTCCTTGGCGCGTTCCATCTTTTTGCGAGTAATTTCCAAGCGTTCCTGGATCAACTGAATTTGATCTTCGCGAGCGCGGATGGTGTTTTCGCGATCCTTAGCAAGGAGAGTAAGTCTATTCTTCTCCTCTTGGCTCTTCACCAGGATGTGTCTAAATTCGCGAATACGGTAATGTTCCTCGGTTAGCTCTTCGCCAGGAGGTGTCCTAAACAAAACATAACTAGCATTTGTCAAAATCGAGAATATGATAATATTTAAGGCATAAAGCTTAGTAAGAAATTATGCACTCAGTCAAGTCTACTATGTAGGAATTTATTACAAGTGGACAATTAATAATATAGTCTATCATTTCTTATTGTTTCTAATTATTAAGGAATTATTTATTACGATGGATTTGTCCGACGCTATATTTAATGACAAAAATATTTATAGTAATATTTTTTCTAGTGATACTAACAGAATTATAGAAACAATTAGATACAAGATATAACAAGAATTTGTCTACCTGAAGATTTATTTGTCTGAGTTTTGTTTTGCTGATTCCTGCCATTCCACGCACACATTCAACGACAGTATAAGTTGTCATATGGATCTCATCTTACTCAAATATATATCTGGACTTGGCATGTAAATCTCAGATCTGCAAGATGAAACGATAAACCCATTAATCGGGATTAATTGCTCCAACTTAAGAATTGCATTCTGAAAACACAAAATTAAGTAACTTTTCTTTTAAAGTGAGGGAAATAATTGAACAGACAACCAGATTTAAGATTTGACTGACCCTGCAAGAATTAAAGAGGAGTCTGCGGTCGGCGAATGGAAGTGTTGACTGCCAGTAACGGGTCGCCGGCAAGGGAGGCTGGAGTCCCGGTGGCGGCCGGAGCGGAACTAAAGCTGGAGTCCTAGGGCTTGTGGCGGCGGCGTGAGGCAGCTAGGGATGATGTGCTTCTTGTGTAGTGGTGTGTGTATGCGTATATATATTTAGGTTTCGCAAATAAATAAATATGTATATCGCAAACATATATGTCTGTCTATTACTGAGATATTGAAATTATTATCATTGTTCAATTTTTTTTAAAACAAAAGTGTATATACATATATATATATATAAATGTGTGTGTAAATATTGTTTCCTTTATTTTTACTCGGTTACTCTATTGGATAATTTGAATACAATTTATCTAGTGATAGGCTTAATCGCAAAATGAGGACATTAACTATACCCCAATAACAAAAAAGGACAATGAGTTTGCAGGTTTTCAATTTAGAGCAATAACTTTAAAATTTTGGCGAACTGAGCCCAAATTGCCCAATTCGGGTTAATTGTCATGTGGACCTCAATTTTGTGTCCGAATTGCCCAAAATTAGGTTAATTGCTTATGTCACGTAAAATAAGTCTAAATTATTTCAAAAATTTACTAGAAAATCATAAAATCTTAAAACCAATTTAAAAATCTAAATATTAATTAGAGTCAAAATTAAAAATATATGTGATAATTATTTTAAAATATTACAAATTGACAATTAAAATATAAATAAATGAAAATAAATCTTGAAATACAAAAATAAAAAAAATTAAAACTATTTACTAAATATTAAAATAACTAAATGAAATCTAATAATTTGAAATAAGATTTAAAGTTATTTAATATATCAAAAAAACACCGAAGAAATCTTAAAATTATTTGAATAAACTCAAGAACTATCAATATAAAATCTAAATATTATTTATTAAATCTAAAATTTGTTTAAAGATATAAATATTATTTAAATTAATTTCAAATTACAAACTAATATTTGAAAAGTAATTAAAGAAATAAAAAATATATATATTTTTTATATGTAACTAAAATAAATTCAATTATAATTTTCAAATTTATTTAAGTATTTTAACAATTTAATTTGTAATATTAAATTTTAATTAATGTTTAATTTTTTAAATAAAATCTGAATTTAATAAATAATATTTATTTTGATTTATTCAAATAATCTCATAATTTATTCGAAACTTTTTCAATATATTAAATATTTTTTTTAAATCTTGTTTCACATTTTTAAATTTCATTTAGTAATTTTTTGACTTATTAAATATTTCTTATAATTATACACTTCATATTTTCTAGATTTAGTTTTGTATATTTACATTTTAATTTTTAATTTATAACTCTAAATAATTATCAAATTTATTTTATATATTTTGGCAACTTGTTAATTTGTAAAATGCATTTAAAATTTTCAAATATATTAGTAGATTTTTAAAATAAAATTTAAACTTATTTTACGTGACGAGCAATTAGACTAACTTTGGACAATTCGGGCTCAAAATTGAGGTCCACATGGCAATTTGTCTGAATTGGAGAAGTTGTATTTATATCAAAATCTTTATTAAATAGCGTTTGAACTAAAAATTCTTCGATATGTAATGAAAATGGTATCGTTTTTTTCATGGTGTTAATTTACCGATGAAATATTTCCATCATTATTAGCGTTGAATCAAGTAACATCACTGTCACGCCCCAAAACAGAAGTCGTGACACAATTTACCAAACTTATACTGGTTTACCAACCCGGCTTAACTATCCTCCAACATACATCAATATAACACATAAATACGGGAATAACTAAGTCAGAATATGGTTGCAGCGGAATCCAAAGAAATAAAATATATTACAGTAATTGATTCTCAGTGTCCGATGCCCTGCTATTACTCAAATAAGTCCAAGGTCCAAATCATCACAAATAAAATCCATCGTCTTAATAAAACCATAATATAATACAGAACTAGGCTACGTCTTGGGATATGTCGTCACCAGCATCCTGATACAGTCCTTCATCTTCTGGTTGATAAAAGAGGCGGGGTGAGAACAAAAATCCTCAGTGGGTGGGTGCCGGTGAGCGAGTGTGGCGGGTTTTTATGCACGTAAAATGGTTCCATGGAAATCAATGCATGATGTGCATATGACTTTGTCTCGTTGTTTGTATAAAGGTTTTCATTAACCATTATGTCAGAATCAGTCAACCTTTATTATTGTCTTATTAAATTTACTTACACTTTCAATTAGATAAAAGTCGTATCCAATATCTCACTTCACTTGGATAGGGCCGTAGTCGATATCCCACTTGGATAAGGCCGTAGTCAATATCCCACTTCACTTGGATAGGGCCGTAACTGTTATCCCACTTAATTTGGATAAGGTCGTAGCCAATATCCCACTTCACTTGAGGTGATTCTAATTTTCATATACTTCTTAGGACAGTAATAAGTTGTGGTTAAAACAGTTTTAAAAAATTCGAAAGTTAGGTACCTCATTTTCAAAAATTACAATTTTGGCCCGAAAACAATTTTTTGTCATTAAAGGCTTCAAGTCGGATAGTTATGAAATTTGAACTAAAGGTTCAAAATACCATATTAAATATATCTGCAAGATTTCGAGATTCCTTTACTGCCCAGGTTTCGAAAATTATAGTTTTGGTCCTTTAAGTTTTACAATTTTATATTTCGATATCAAACTTGTTCCTTATTGTATTTTCTTGCTCGGAAGGGGTCCCAATCTTTCAAGTCACTTCATATATAAAATTTACAGAGTCTTGGGTCTAATATTTTGAATTTTCAGAGGTGACCTTCATATTTTTTCATATTTACACTTTTGGCCTCATATTTCATAATAATTGTAAAAAATAACCCAAGCTTCGAATTTTCTTACACAAGTTACAAGTCCATAATTCCAATAATATATAAAAACTCATTTTTAAACATTTCTAAAATATATTTGAACATTCATAGCATCATAAATAATAAAAGCATAATGATGAGCAATTTTATCAACATTTTATGCAAGAAAAATATTATACTCATCTTTCTATTTTCTCTAAATTTCATTAAAACATAAATCTCATAAATACTTGCTAAAATTCATAAAATATAATATTATCACATGAGCATATATTTTTGTGCACTAGTAGAAAGAATGATGCATTTTGTAGAAATATTTTTCTCCCACCTCGTAGTAGTTTTTCGGGTTGATCTAAAATGGAGTCTTCTTCTTGGTATTAACTTTTTGACTCAAACTCTTTAAGGTTAGCCCCTATATGGTATCCAAACCATATTTGGGTGTTAAAATTAAAGTCTCAAATTTTAAAGGAATTTAATAGGATTAAATGGCTACTACTTACCTTAATGTCTTCAAGTAGTCTCTAAAAATGGAATTTTTCCTTCAAGCTTCTAACTTCAAATTGGGATATATAGGTCAGCTCCTAAGCTCCAAAATTCATATCCTTGAGTCAAAAATTAATTATTCATGATGTGAAGAGGAAAATTACTAAACCATAATTTTTTCATCTTAAATGTGTAGTCTTGAATTTCTTCTACAAGATTGTCGTCAAGTCTAGGTCTCTTAATTATTCAAGAAAATTCCTCTAGGAGTACCTCAACATGAAGATTCATCAAGTTAGAAATTAAAGGTATAGGTTTGAAGTTTCAAGGAGATAAAATGAAATTTGAAAAAAATAATTTCTCACCCTACTTTAGGATATTTTCGGCCCCTTAATGAGGGAAGGTTGTGTAACGCCCCAGTTTTCAAAACTACAAGTAATTAAATAAAAGATCTATAAAAGACATATTTTATAAAACAAAGCCTATAGTTAAAATTTTCATCAAAATAAATAGAAGCAGTTTTACCCATATAAAATATTTATCCTTCCAAAAATAAAACACTAATTATCAACAATAATTCAATACCGTTGACAATAATAATTTTTTCTTAAAAAATCAAAATAAACTAAAATCTATTGTTTTCGCATCCACCGCCTCCAATCCTCGCTCGGCCTCCTCAACCTGAAAAGTTAGGAAAATGATAGGATGAGCATCTACTTGCTCATTAGGGATCAATTTGTCATTATATAATACAACATACAAGCATAATCAAAATAATATAACATGTAATTTTCCTCTAAAATTTTCCTCTGTAAATTTTTCCTCTGACTGACCAGTTAATAAATTTAGTATGGCGGGCTTAACCCGAAGATCAATTTCGATCTCGGACCTATTTACGGTCCCCGGATAGTTCCTCTACATATCATATATAAATGAAAATACTCACATGAAGCATCATATAAAGACAAATATAGGAATTAAAAATCTTCACCTCAATTGATTTATGTTAATCCACGTAGTAACTAAAACGATTATTCTAATCCTCTTGATTCTCGATTCTTGAATCAGATTTATATAGAAATGGGGTGAAGTTTGTAAGGGAAAATATTCAATTTATAGAGCTAAATTGTGGAATTAATTATTGAGAGTTAAGTTCTTACATTAAAAATTATAACCCTTCACCTTTCATATTTTTTTCATTAAATTTGAGCCCTTCTAAATTTATAATTGAAATTTTTATTAAAAGTGGTTAATTAAAATTATATTTTTCTGATTAATAAAATAATAATTCATATAATAATAATTGAAAATTAGGGGATATTACATGTTGGGAGTTTGATTAGGAGAAAGCAAAATTTGATTTCCTCCCTCAACCTCTATGGCCGAAAGTGAGTTTTGTAGGAGGGTTATTTTTTTGTTGTAGTTTAATTGGGAGATGGGAATTATTGAAGAAAGGTAGATGTTTGAAGGGAAAAAAAATTGGAATAGATCCCCTTTATAGGAAGCTATGGCCGAAAGTAAGCTTCATGGGGTGATTATTTTATTTTATTTTATTTTTTTATTTTTAATTAGGATTAAAGTTTGTTGGGGTAAAGAAAATGATTTGGTTCCCCCTTTAAACGCATATGGCCGAAAATATAAGTTTAGGATGATGAAATTTCTTTCTTTTTTTTAATAAAACTGAGGAAAAATAAAATGTATAAGTGTCCATAATTAAATAGTTAGAATTTTAAAATTTAGGATGTGAAATAACAAATGTGTATTTTCTCAAAATAAATTGGAAGTTGGTTAGGAGTGTATTATAGAATAAGGTGAAATATTTGGATGAAAAATGTAATGTACTCCTAAATTATCGAGGGTACAAAATTCCTAAAGTCGTAGTCAATTGATCAAGTATTAATACTAGAGGAAAAATTAAAGTCGGTACGCTCGAGAATAAGGAAAATGTAATGGCGCTGGAGGGAATAAAAGTCGCGTCACGTTTTATTGATAATAGGTTTGTGACACTTAGCTAAATAATATATCGTTATACAACATCGTATTTTATGTTGGAAAAAGTCGGGCCTCACAATCACACTATATTTATCAATTTTTTAAGTTTGGTTGGGGATATTCTCTATTAATCCTTAGCTAATTGTGTGTTAAATATGGGGCTAAATTTACCTACATTTTAGTAAGGAAAGACTTGCGTCACAAATTTCCGTTGCTAATCCATCGCCAATTTGTGGCTTTTTAGTTTTTACTAATTCGTGATTAGTTTGTAGCTATCTAACCATGGAATGCATATGTCATTAAATTTTATAGCTATTTACCGATTTTCTTGTGGTGATATATCTAGCAAAGTGTGAAATCTAAATATTTAGATACCTACTAGTATATCACTCGTGTAATTCATGGAGTGTAATATAATAAAGTATTATATAGTTTTAATATTAAGAAATTGATACATTGTAAGAAATATAATGAGGGGGGACATGACGGGAATCTCAATACTCAGACCCACTCTCCTTTATTTAAACATGGAAAAAGGGTGTAGATTGACACGTCTTGATCAAATAAAATAATGTAGGATTTATTATATAATAATCATTACAATAACTTAATACATTCTTACAAAATATCATGTTAAATATCCAACTATAAATGAAAAAAACTGGAAAAATGGGAAGAAAAAATAAACAAACAGATTATATAATATAGATAAATGAGAAAAAACATAAATTGATTATATATTTGAAGCGAGTTTAAACATCTATTAATAACACTTATTGAGTTGTCTAAAACTTTAAAAATTATATGTTCACTTAATAGATTTTCTAAACTAAATTAAATTAGATCAATGGAGACAAAATAAATTAATATAATCATATTTACTTATTTTATATCCAAAAAGTATATGCAACATTTATTTCTAAAAGATCAAGATATATATATATATATATGTGCAGATCTATTTTATTTCTAAAAAATCACTATATAATGCAAATTTATATATATATCTCCTTTATCAATATCTAAGTATGAATATTTTTGTTGATTTTGTGTTATATATTAATTATTTATATTTTTAAGTCGATTTTGGAATTGTAAATTTGTTCTCCATATTTTATTGTATTAATCGGACCGTGTAGTATACCGTTTGAATTTTCATATTTGAAAATTACCAGATATTTGATTATACTTATCTATCAAGAATTTGTGCTTTGTAAGAAATTAAACAAAATAAATACTAATTTTTGTGACAAAAAAATAGTAATTATTAAATTCATATTCACATTATGTCTAAAATCCTAGCTATTTTAAATCTATGAAAATTCAATTTATTCAAAATAATAAATTTTAATTATTTAAATTAAGAAAGTATAAAAATTGTATGTTTTTTTTTTACTTTAATCATTAAAATATACACAAATTATGTCACGCCCCAAACGCGACGCGACAACGATCAATCACTTAAACAGAAATAATTCAATAGTCTAAACCAATGATACAAACTCCAAGTGAAATAGAGTCTAATGCAGCGGAATAAAATACACACAAGTACAAATTACATCTTAAGGTCCGACGGAATCCGAATACAACCCAATAGATTATCCGAATTTAACTTACAGTCCAAACAGAACAAAATGAAAAGTCCAACAACAATAAAAGTAAAAGGAGTGTCGCTCCACATCAACGAAGAGGAATTCAATCGTGGTAGGTTCGACGCGTCTTCAACGTACTCTTCATCTAAAGGTTAGAAAACAGGAGGGAGTGAGACAGAAATCTCAGTGGATGGGGTGATCGTGTGCAAGTGTGGCGATATATATAGTTAATACGAGAAAACGGTTGTATGAAAACGCGTGAGGTATGATGCATGTTTTCATACATAGCCCACAAGCATCGTGATAAATATATATTAAGTAATATATTTATATAGTTTAAGAAATAGTTCGTGGTCACACAGGCACGATGATTCAGCGAGCGGGAGGATTGCGTGCATCAAGTGTAGCGCCAATCCCATGCAAGACAATTAGTGGTTGCGTACTGAAGTGAAGTGCCAACCCATGCATTACAAGTAGCGGTTGCGTACTGAAGTGTAGCGCCAACCAAACGTTCCGTTCAACTCCGGAATCGTGTGGATCAGACAGCGATTCCTTCGTTCTTCCTTGTAACTCCCCGTTCATGATGGTCCAAGACATGTCACCTTATTGCTCCATAGGCAAAGACGAAATCCACGTTGGAGCTAGCAAGGCTCGGATTCGTCATAATTATGATTATACCTCAAGTACTACGACCCGCTTCCCTTGGACAAACTCGTCCCTCGCCATGGATTAGGGCGATGGGTAGGAAGAGTGGAATAGCGGCCCGAGCCGGTTCCATCCCCGACGTATCCATTCCGACTGTGAGCTCGACACACCAAGTTGACTCAAGCAGGAAAGTAAATACAAGTTCAGGTAGTCAACCAGGAAGTCGAGTATTATTGATTTAGGGAAGCAGTTCAGGAAATATTTTTAAAATTGTGAGTGGCAATTATGGTGTTGGCGGAGTTATTGGGATGAAGATGATTATCGGGAGGATAAGCAATCTTCGATATCTTGAAAGATTAGGTGAAACATAAGTCCCGTTATAGATTCAAATCGCAAGACGAGGTTTTTGAAGTCAGTTCCTAAATTCTCCAAATTGTTCAGAGATTCAGGTTTTTGAAGTTTTGAGGTCGAGTTTTTATAAAATTCTCATATTGGCCCCAAATTTGCTAAAATTGCCATTTCGGGCTCTAAGTTTAAAATAATTGGAACTCACAAACCGGAAGGGATTTTAATGTGATTCCAGTTGAAAAATGTCACTATAGTCAGTGGGATATTAGGACAAAAGCAGTTTTTAAAAGAAGCAAGTATAGGTCCCTTAACTTTTGAAAATCTCATTTTTGTCCCATTTTGAAATAATTGCTTTTAAGGCTTTTAGGGGTCCAATTGTTATGAAATTTGAACCTTGGGTCCAAGATATAATTATGTTATAGTTAAATTAGTATTTCCAGGTGCATGGACTGCATAAGTCCTGGAAATTGTATTTTGGTCCTCAAGTTTAATCTTTTACAATTTGGTCCCTCAATTTTTATAAATTACTTTCCAAGCTCTAAACACTTGGATTTTTGGAATATATTTAAAATATGTTATTTACAGTCCCTTAAGAGTTAAAATTTCATATTTTAAAATTAGGGTCTGGTACAGTTTCGAAAATTGCAAAATAGCCCTTAAACTTCTAAAATTTTACAATCTAGTCCTTGGGCTTTTAAGGGTTGATTTTATTTATCTAAAAACTCTTAAAACTTTATTAAAATATCAAAACATAATTTTTGAACCTGAGTTCAGTCCCAAAAATCGAAAATTACAAAGGGATCCCTTAAATTTTATTTTTCTTGCAATTAAGTCCACCAACTTTCCATTTTTGCATTTTAAGTCCAAAAGTTGAAATTTAATCAATTATGCTCGACTTGTCCAGGTTATAAATCATTCAAAACATAAATTTCAAGAGTCATACACATACATATCCTTCTCATACAAAATTTCATCAAGTATAATAATAAAATGTGCATGTATGCCCTATTTTTCGATAAATCACATTTTTGAGCAACACTTCAGAATTTTTCCAACTTGATACAAGAAAATAGCATGCAATACATAATATATATCTCAAGTGCTCAATAACAAAATACTACATGCATATTTTCAATTTAAAACACCTAGAAGTTGAAAGAATTTTTCCACCCACCTCGTAGTAGTTTCTCGGGTTGATCTAAAATGTAGTCTTCTTTCTTGAATCAACTTCTTGACTCAAACTCTTGAAGATCAGCCCCTAAATGGTATCCAAACCATATTTTGGTGTTAAAATTAAAGTCTCAAGTCTAAAGAAAATATACTAGGACCAAATGGTTACTACTCACCTTAATGTCTTCAAGTAGTCTCAAAAATGTAAATTTTCCTTCAAGCCTCTAACCTCAACTTGAGATGATGTAGGTCAGCCCCTAAACTCCAAAAATTCATATTCTTGAGTCAAAAATTAATTCTTCATGTTGTCAAGAGAAAAATACTAAAACCATAATTTTCTCACCTTAATAATGTATAGTCTTGAATTTCCTCTTCAAGCTTGTAGTCAAATCTAGGTCTCTAATTCTTCAAGAAATTTCTCTAGGAGTACCTCAACAAGAAGGATTCAACATTATTAGATGGTGTAGGTATAAGGTTGAGGATTGGAGAAGAAAAATAGAGTTGGGAGAAATGAAGATTTTCTTACCTTATGCTTGAAGAATTTGATCCTTTAGAGAGGAAAATGGAAACAAGTCTTGTGTTTTTATGATAATTATGAAATGAATAATATTGGTAGATAAAGAAAAAAAAATAACAAAATGATTGATTCCCCTAAGACAAGGATCCAAAAGTTGGAGGAATAATAATCATGGTGTTGGTATTTTTATTTATTAGAATTTGGTGGAAAGAAAAGTTTGTCTTTCCTTTAGGCATGTGACCAAAATTTGAGGAAAAAAATAATATATATGTAAATAAATATATATATATATATATAGATATATAATTGTAGGTATTGAAAAGAATATGAAACAACCTCCCCATTTATGGTAATTTTCGAATTTTTTTAAAAATATAAAAAAAATATTTTTTTTAAAAACAAAATCGAAAGAAAAAAAAATTATAAATATCTATAATTAAATATTTAGATTTAAAAATTAAAGATGTGAAATAAGAATTACGTATTATTTTTTTTTTTAAAAAAATGATTGGGAAATTGGTTGGGATGAATTATAGAATAAGATGAAATATTAGGATAAGGATTGGAATGCACTCCTAAATTGTTGGAGGTCTAATATTTCTAAAGTTGTAGTCATTCGATCAAGTATTAATACTAGAGGAAGAATATAAAATCGTTAGGCTCGAAAACGAGAATGGTGTAATTGATGTTGAAAGAAATAAATAAAAGTCGGGTCGCGGTTCATTAATAATGTGTTTGTGATACATAGCCGAATAAATAATCACTACAACACCGTATCTCACGTTGTTAAAATTCGGGGTCTCACAAATTATGCTAAGGTACAAATTAGATTTACTAGAAATAGGGAATTGCAATTTGTAAAAATTGGAAAGTATGATGTATTAAATATTTTAATATTTTATATCATAGTTTTTTAATTTAATAGTAAGATTTAATTTTTTTAATTTTTAAATTCATAGAATAATTTTAGATATAAATTGATTGTATTTGAATTTATCCAATGATTATATTTTTATTATAATTACTTTTTGATTTATTTTAATATTGTTCAGACTTTATTAGATGATTTTAACACTCATCAAATAAATTTTAGATTTTTTTGATAATTTTAAGTGTTTATTTCATAAATTTTCATTTATTATATAATTTTATGAATTCTCGAAAAATTTTAGATTTATGTAATACTTTATAGATCTTATATGCAAATAGTTGTCAAAATAAATTTACCTTAATAATTAGAATTTACCCAAATTATGCTGACAATGAAAATTCAATTTACTGAAAATAAGATAATATAATTTTCTAAATTAAGATATTATAATTTCTTAAATTTGGGAAAGTATAATTCAGTTGTCAAAATAATATTACCCAAAAGTTAGCATTTTTTATTACAAGTTGTTGACATATTTAAATTATTATTTTTATTATTCAATCTCTTTTAAATAATAGTTTAACATTTTCTAGATTTAGAAAGGTGAAATGGGCTAGAGAACTTCCATACTACTATTTATAAGTAACTTTATCTTTATATATATATATATATATATAGATAGATAGATAGATAGATAACCAAGTTCGGATGTTAAACTTTATAAAAACAATATCCATTTTTTGACTTGTCTTATTAAAAATCAATTTTAATATTAATAAAAAAATAGATTTACAGTGGTATAGAATATAATAATAGTAATAATTTAAATTGTGTATAAAATAACAGAAAAATAGACTTACATAACTTAAAAATAGAAAAATGATTTTAAATTAAATGTATAAAATAAAAATAAATTATTTTCATAACTTTAAATATAAAAATAATAATTGTGAAGCCCCGATTTTTCTGAGCTATTAATTGATCCTTATTGTCGTTTATACTTTTGATCGACTATTTTACCGCGTCATTTTGACGGGTAATTTTTAATAATACATATATTTTGTATTTTATTTCATTTTATTTAATTACTTGTGATCATGACCTTTATTAATTCTATTTTGCATTTATGATCACTTGATTGATCATTATTACTATTTTTGTATTTATTAGTCACCTTAGAATTTTAAGAGACTATTTATTTTAGAGACTTTTACCTTATAGAATTAAGATTTTGATTTAGATTAAGTGATCATGAGACTTATAAGTGATCAAGGAAATCACTAATTATTTTGGAGATTGATATATTTCATCTATTATCATCAAATTTGGGACAAAAAAAAATATATGGAATTACCAAATTTGCCCTTAGTGTGGACGGCCAACATGGATATTTTTGGAGTAAAATTATCATCCAACTCTTGTACACCTACACCTTATATTAGTCATCTTGTGTATAATTATACCATTAATTCAAACATTATACACATCATCTCTTATATTATTTCTTTAATAATATTTTTGCCAACATGTTGGAAGTTTTCCAACATTCCATTCAAACCAAGTATTGCCCATACCTTTGACCCTCAAATTGTCTCCCATGCATGAGGCAAAATGCAAGACACAAATTTGAACAAAAATTCCTCTCTCCCTCTCTCACTTGGACGGCCAAATGGCCATTTTTGTGTCAAAAATTCATCTCATTTTTCATCTAACACATTTACTCTCAAGCAAAAATCCTCCTCATTCTCTCTAAAAACTCCCAACTTCTCTCTACTCTTCTTCTTACTTTCTTCTTCTATACTTAGAAAAAATTTCAACATTTTCCTCCTTATACTCCATAAAAATTGAACCAACCATACTACAAGGTAAGAAATTTTATCTTCAATCCATTTTTGATATCACATTGTTCATCTCTTCCACCTTCTTAACTTAAGTTTGAATTTGGTTTGGAGGTACATTTAGAAGACTTTGAAGATTAGAGCTTGACAACATTTTTGAAGAAGGACCTCAAGCTTGAAGAAGAAATAGTAGAGGAATTTAGACTACAAGGTAAGAATTGAGTACTAGACCCCTTCTTCCTTATTCTTTCTATTTTTTTCAAATTTTAACACCCCTTTTTCATTTTTGAGAAATAGGGGCTGACCTTAGGTGATTTTGGAATTGAACCAAAATTTCCAACTTTTAAGCTCCAACTAGTCTCCAAACACCTACTACACAAGGTAAAGTGTAGTCCTTCTTATTTCCTTCTTTTTCTCCTTAATTTTTCTCTCATTTTTCTAACTTCAAATTTTGATATTTTTTTGAATTAGGGGTTGGGCTGACCTAAGAAGCCTCCTCCAAAAATTGTGAAATTATCCTTTTATTTCACAATTTCCAATTTTAAGGTGGGTGGAAAAATATTTTCCAACTTTTAGGTGTTTTGATTAAATGCATGTAGAAAATTTGATCATGAGACTTGAGATATATATAATCTGTGTATTGCACGTCAATTTTATGTATCAAGTCATGAAAATTCTCAAGAGTTGCTCAAATTTGCTATTTATTGAAATTTAGGTGCATGCATGTGCAATTTAATGTTTTAATTGATGAATTCTTGTATGTATTGGACATGCATGTGTATGATCTTTAAAATCTATGTTTTGGATGCCTTATAACCTGGAAAATTCGAGCATAATTGATTAAATTTCAATTTTGGACTTAAAAATGTAGAAATGGAAAGTTGGTGGACTAAATTGCAAGAAAATAAAAGTTAAAGGACCCCTCTGCAAATTTCGAAATTTGGGACTGTACTCAGGTTTAAAAATGATTTTTGGATATTTTAATAAAGTTTTAAGAGTTTTAAGATAAATAAAATCAACCTTTAAAAGCCCAAGGACTAGATTGTAAAATTTTGAAAGTTTAAGGGCTACTTTGAAATTTTTAAAACTGTACCAGACCTTAACTTTAAAATTTGAATTTTTTTTTTCTCTTAAGGTACTGGGAATTACATATTTTAAAAGTATTCCAAAAATCCAAGTGTTTAGGGCTTGGAAAGTAATTTTATAAAAATTGAGGGACTAATGGGTAAAATACTAAACTTGAGGACCCAAATGAAATTTCCAGGATTTATGCAGCCCATTCACCTGGAAATACTAACTTAACTATAACTTAATTATATTTTGGACCCAAGGTTCAAATTTCATGACAATTGGACCCCTAAAAGCCTTAAAGGCAATTATTTCAAAATGGGACAAAAATGATATTTTCAAAAGTTAAAGGACCTACACATATTTATTTTAAAAACTGCTTTTGTCCCAATATCCCACTAATCTTAATGACATTTTCCAACTGGAATCACATTAAAAGCCCTTCCGGTTTGTGAGTTCCGATTATTTTAAACTTAAGGTCCGAATTGGCAATTTTTACAAATTTGGGGTCAATGTGAGAATTTTACAAAATCTCGACCTCAAAATTTTAAAAAACCTGAATCTCTGGACAATTTGGAGAATTTAGGAACTGACCTCTTAATTTTTCAAGGTCGGGATATTTATTTATTCAATTTTAACCCCAAAAGTGTTGGTTTTACAAAACGGGGCTAAATTATAATTTTTCTTTTATAAAGGACCTAACTCAAATTATTTTCTCTTTTACTAAAATAGCCCTGGACCCTCTGACTTGGAGATTTAATTAAAGTATTTTACTTTCCCAAAAACCCTTGACTTATCAGATCAATTTGACCGATTAATACCCGATCGCGGAGCGACTTCCTCGCCTTGCGATTTTGAATCTATAACGGGACTTATGTTCCACCTAATCTTTCAAGATATCGAAGATTGTTTATCCTTCCGATGATCATCTTCATCCAAATACTTCACCAATGCCATAATTGCCACTCGAGTTTTTCAAAAAATTTCCTGAACTGCTTCCCTGAATCAATAATACTGATTGCTGGTTGATACTGTATTTGTAACTACTTTCCGCTCGAGTCAACTTGGTGTGTCGAGCTCACAAATCGAAATGGATACGTCGGGGATGGAACCGGGCAGCTCGGCTGCTATTCCACTCTTCCGGCCCCATCGTCCTAATCCCGCAACTGAGGGACGGAGTTTGTCCAAGGGAAGCGGGTCGTAGTACTTGAGGTATAATCATGATTATGACATATCCGAGCCTTGCTGTCACGCCCCAAATGTGACGCGACAACGATCAATCACTTAAACAGAAATAAATCAACAGTCGAAACCAAAGATACAAAATTCCAAGGAAAATAGAGTCTAATGCAGCGGAATTAAAATAACCACGAGTACAAATTACATCTTAAGGTCTGGCAGTATCCGAATACAACCCAAAAGATTATCTTAATTAACTTACAGTCCAAACAGAAATAAAATGAAGGAGTCCAACAACAAATAAAAGTAAAAGGAAATGTCGCTCCACAACACTGATAGGGATTCAATCTGTAGGTTCGGTGCCTTCAGCGTACTCTTCATCTAAAGGTTAGAAAACAGGAGGGAATGAGACAAAAATCTCAGTGGATGGGGTGATCGTGTGCAAGTGTGGCGATATAAATAGTTAATGCGAGAAATTTAGTTGTATGAAAACGTGTGAGAGATGATGCATGATTTCACACACATCCACAAGCGTCGTGATAAACATATTAAGTAATATACTTATACAATTTGAGAAAACAGATTCATGGTCAAGCAGGCACTATGGTCCAAGTAAACATGAGGATTGCGCACGGATTTGTAACGCCAATCCTATGCAAGACAAGTAGCGATTATGCACGGATTTGTAGCGCCAACCTATGCAATACAAGTAGCGGTTGCGTGCACGGATTTCTAGCGCCAACCAAATGGGTCCGATTAACTCCGGAATCGTGTGGATCGACAATGATTCCTTCGTTTCTTCCTTGTAACTCCCGAGCAAGATGGTCCAAGACTGTCACCTTATCGCTCCATAGGCAAAGACAAAATCCACAGTGGAGCTAGCAAGGCTCGGATTTGTCATAATCATGATTATACCTCAAGTACTACGACCGCTTCCCTTCGACAACTCCGTCCCTCGATTCACGGGATTAGGACGATGGGGCCGGAAGAGTGGAATAGCAGCCGAGCTGCCGGTTCCATTCCCCGACGTATCCATTCCGATTGTGAGCTCGACACACCAAGTTGACTCAATCAGAAAGTAAACACAAGTTCATGTAGTCAACCAGCAAATGAGTATTATTGATTCGGGAAGCGATTCTCATGAAAAGTTTTCAAAAATTTGCGTAAGGTAATTATAGCGTTGGTGGAGTTATTTGGATGAAGATGATTATCGGGAGAATAAGCAATCTTCGATATCTTGAACGATTAGGTGGAACATAAGTCCCGTTATAGATTCAAATCGCAAGACGAGGAAGTCGCCCGCGATCGGGTATTAATCGGTCAAGGCGATCCGATAAGTCAAGGGGTTTTTGAGAAATTAAAATATTTTAATTAAATATTAAAGTAAGAGAGTCCAGGGCTGTTTCTTTAAAAGAAAATAATTTGAGTTAGGTCCTTATAAAAATAAAATTTACAATTAGCCCCGTTTTGTCAAAACCAATACTTTTGGGGTTAAAAGTTAAATAAATAAATGTCCCGACCTTGAAAAATTATGAGGTCAGTTCCTAAATTCTCTAAATTGTTCAGAGATTCAGGTTTTTAAAGTTTTGAGGTCGAGTTTTTATAAAATTCTCACATTGGCCCCAAAATTGTTAAAATTGTCATTTCGGGCCCTAAGTTTAAAATAATCGGAACTCACAAACCGGAAGGGCTTCTAATATGATTCCAGTTGGAAAATGTCACTAAGGTTAGTGGGATATTGGGACAAAAGCAGTTTTAAAACGTCATAAGTATAGGTCCCTCAACTTTTGAAAATCTCATTTTTGTCCCATTTTGAAATAATTGCCTTTAAGGCTTTTAGGGGTCCAATTGTTATGAAATTTGAACCTTGGGTCCAAAATATAATTATGTTATAGGTAAATTAGTATTTCCAGGTACATGGGCTGTATAAGTCCTGGAAATTTCATTTGGGTCCTCAAGTTTAATCTTTTACAATTTGGTCCCTCAAGTTTTATAAAATTACTTTCCAAGCTCTAAACACTTGGATTTTGGAATACACTTAAAATATATTATTTCCAGTCCCTTAAAAGTTAAATTTCAAATTTTAAAATTAGGGTCTGGTACAGTTTCGAAATTTGCAAAATAGCCCTTAAACTTCTCAAATTTTACAATCTAGTCCTTGGGATTTTAAGGGTTGATTTTATTTATCTAAAACTCTTAAAACTTTATTAAAATGTCAAAACATCATTTTTGAACCTGAGTACAGTCCCAAAATCGAAATTTACAGAGAGGTCCCTTAAGTTTTATTTTCTTTCACTTAAGTCCACCAACTTTCCATTTTTGCATTTTAAGTCCAAAAATCGAAATTTAATCAATTATGCTCGATTTGTCCAGGTTATAGGTCATTCAAAATATAGATTTCAAGAGTCATAAACATACATATCCATCTCATACAAGAATTTATCAAATTTGACAATAAAGTGTGCATGTATGTCTTAATTTTCGGTAAATCGTATTTTGAGCAACACTTGAGAAATTTTTCCAACTTGATACAAGAAAATAGCATGCAATATATAATATATATCTCAAATGCTCAATAACAAAATACTACATGCATTTTTATGAATTAAGACACCTAGAAGTTGAAAGGATTTTCTACCCACCTCGTAGTAGTTTCTCGGGTTGATCTAAAATGTAGTCTTCTTTCTTGAATCAACTTCTTGACTCAAACTCTTGAAGATCAGCCCCTAAATGGTATCCAAACCATATTTTGGTGTTAAATTTAAACTCTCAAGTCTAAAGAAAATATACTAGGACCAAATGGTTAATACTCACCTTAATGTCTTCAAGTAGTCTCAAAAATAGAAATTTTCTCAACTCTTACGTATGTTTTCGGCCTTAAGGAGAAATAGGGGAAGGATTTTTGTGTTTTGAGATTAAGTGTTAGAAATGAGGAGTTTTGAGAGAATAGAGTGGATGTTGTAAGAGGAAAAATGAAATTGATTTCCTCCCACAAATAGGTTGGCCGAACACTACACACACTAGCACATTTTTTTTTTCTTTTGATGGTGTTTTGTATGGGTTTGTAGATTAGGTGGTGTGGAAGATAATTGAATGTGTGTAAAGTCTTGTGAGTGGGTAGATGAGTGTATAAAAAATAAAAAGTGTGGTATATAATTTAATGGAAGATGATGGAGTAGAATAAAATACTAGAATTGATTGGAATTGAAATTATTCCTTTCCTCATTCATTGCTCCTTAGCCGTACCACATGCTCCATTTGCTTTAAAGATGGATGAATGATATCATATAATGTCTTGTCATTTCTTTATTCACTAAAATTGGTTGAAAGAAAAGATTGTCCCCCCCTTTATGCATATGGCCGAAAGTTGGGGGGGAAATAAGTATTATTATTATTTTATTTTTTTAAGATTGAAATGTGTAGGTTTATATATATGTGTAAAAAAAAATATTTAGGAGGTAAAAATAATAATAAGGATGTGAAGAATAAAAAGTGTGTATCTTCCTCAAAATAAATTGGAAGTTGATTGAGAGTGTATTATAGAATAAGGTGAAATATTTGGTTAAGGATTGGAATAGACTCCTAAATTATCGAGGGTCCAATAGTTCTAAAGTCGTAGTTAACTGATCAAGTAATAATACTAGAGGAGAATATAAAATCGTCAGGCCCGAAAACGCGAAATGCATAATTGACGTTGGAAGAAATAAACAAAAGTAGAGTCGCGTTTCATTAATAATAGGTTTGTGATACATAGCCGAATAAATAATCACTACATAACATCATAACTCACGTTGTTAAAATCCGGGGCCTCACACTTGCAAGCTCCACTGTGGATTTTGTCTTTGCCTATGGAGCGATAAGGTGCCGGTCTTGGACCATCCTGCCTGGGGAGTTACAAGGAAGAACGAAGGAATCGCTGTCTGATCCACACGATTCCGGAGTTATCGGACCCGTTTGGTTGGCGCTACAAATCCGTACGCAACCGCTACTTGTTTTGCATTGGTTGGCGTTACATTTCCGTACGCAACCATTAATTGCCTTGCATGGGATTGGCGTTACATTTCCGTACGCAATCCTACCTGTCTTGACTGAATCACATAGTGCCCGTGTGACCATGAACTGTTTTCGTGAACTGTATAAGTATACTACTTAAATATATTTATCACGACGCTTGTGGACTGTGTGTGGAATCATGCATCATATCTCACGCGTTTTCATACAACTGATTTTCTCGCATTAACTATATATATCGCCACACTTGCACGCGATCACCCCATCCACTGAGATTTCTGTCTCATCCCCTCCTGTTTTCTAACCTTTAGATGGGGACTATGTTGAAGATCTCGAACCGGCCACAGATTGATGACCCTCGCCCTGCCTGTCGATCTTGAACCTTTTTACTGATGATTGTTCTTATTTCATGTACTTCTACTGATGTCGGACTCCCGTTTATCCTGCTACTCTTTTCTCTCTTTGACTGTAATTTAAGGGAGTAGGACCCTTGACGTTTAAGATTCGGATATTGTACTTTACCTTTTGTTTTAGTTTTGGCCTGTAAACTTATTCAGGTTATTATGTAGGATGTATTTGGATTTTGTTGGACCTTAAGTTGTAATTTGTACTTATGTTTATTTTATTTCCGCTGCTATTTAGACTCTGTTTCATTAGGTTCTCGTTGATATTTGTCTAGACTGTTTGGTTATTGTATTTAAGTTGTGGATCGGTCGTCGCGTCCCGTTTGGGGCGTGACAATAATAATAATAATAATAATAATAATAATAATAATAATAATATTAATAATAATATTTTACCCTTTTTCAAAATTATTCCCATATTAAAAAATAAAAAATTTTAATAATTAATAAATATAGATTTGTATGTTATTTTGATTTATTTTGTAATATATTGATTAAAAAAACACAATAATGAAAATAGACTTTTTAAAATTATGGATAGATTAAGTAAATTATTAATTGTAAAAAAGTTAAATTAACTTAAATTTTTTTCTAATCAAGAATTACTTTAATTTTCTTATTTACTGTCTTATTTTTAATTTTCCTATTATTTGATTTTAATTTTAATTTTTAAATTTAGTTTACTGAATTAAGTTTTCTTTTCAATTAATTAACTCTTAATTTACTTTTATTAAAATTTACTAATTTAATGGAATTAACTTTAACTTTCAAACATTCAATAATTTGTTTAGAATTTTTTTATTTTTATTAAGTAAATTAATTTAGTTTTTAATTGCTTTTATAACTTAAATTAATTCTCAAAATTTTATTTTAAAGTTTAATTATTTTCTTGGGGGCGTTTTGGTCATTCCAAGTGAATAGATACCAATTTATAAACAAAATGTGAAATATATGCACGGAATTGGTGAATAACAAATGTGAGGTACCAAGACAGCAATGTACCTATAGTTCAAGTACTAAAAAATCAACAACCTATGTATTAATTAAGACATTCGACATTTTTAATGAACTATTTATTTACAAATTCCCTAGAGACAAAATTGATTTGATTTGACACTCGTACTGAGGCTCTAAAAAAATGAATCAAAATATTAAAATAGTTTGGCCATATCAATGAAATACCGTACTCGATAATTTAATATTCAATTAATTAATATTTTTGCTTAAATAATATTTGTCCAGTCTCCATTCGGGGACAACGTACTAAATTAATAATTCGCTAAGTTTATAAGATAATACATAAATGAGAATTCATGTAGGCCTCATGGAATAAATATATTATTGACCGTATAAAATAACCTAGTGACCTATTACAACAAGTAAAAATGAGTAAAAAGCTGGTAAATACCTCTTTCTTCTTTTTCACTTGTATTTTTGTTTCAAAATAAATCCTCAAATAACTCTTGAATAAAAAAGTAAAAATATTAAACAATTGTTATGGAAGATAATATTTTTTAAAATCAAAAGTGTTAGTCCCGAAATTTTTTAAAAGAACCACCAAACCTTCTCATACACCCGTTATTTTAACAATATAACTAATTTTCGATTGAAGTTAAAATTCAACTTAAATAATCTTTTAAAAGTATTAAGAATAAATAAATTATATTTTTAATTTATATTTAATATATTATATTTTGTTTCACCGAATTATTAAATAACTAATAAAATTAAATAATAAATTAGACCACCCGATGATATTAATTTATCGATTAAACAAAATTTATGTTATAAAATATAATCATATTGATTAATGTTATCCAGTAAATATCAAATGTAATTTTGTTAAGAATTACAATAATCTGTAAGTTTGAGCTATTGATTAAGACAAATTATTATTAAAATAAATTAATTGGAAACAAAAAAGAATTTTATAACTAAAAAATTTATTATGAATTCAAAATGATTTATATCATTCTTAATAATTGCACAAGACATTTAAAGTTCAGTTTATTAATTTTCACTCACTTTTGCCCATATTTCACTCATTTTTGCTAGGGCTGTGCACGAGACTTGGAGATAATTGGAACCGAACAGATATCCGAACTGAAAAATATCCGCTGACTTTTTGATTTTCTCCGAACCGAACCGTCACGAAAAATTTTATGGTACGGTTCTGGAGATTTTTTAAAAATCCGTACCAAGAACTATACTGAACCGTACTGAACTGAAGATCCGAAGCTAGAACCGAGTTTTAAGAATTTTCTTAATACATACATATATATTATTTTTATCTTATTTATATTTTGATATTGTGACACCCCACATTTGAATAACCTAAAAAATTATCTGATATAATTATTATATTAAGTTTCATTGATGGAGCTTATGTAAAGGTATATGTGCTATTACAATACATATTTTTGATGCAATTCTAGTTGGGATTGTATTATTTACTATGAATTTATAATTTGAGGTTGTGTTACCCTTTATGATTGTAGTATTTATTTTGAGCTTTCACTAAAAAATGGAATGGACTATAATGGTTTGGTGATTTTTACATTCATTTTTTATTTATTTTTTATTTTGTGTGTTTCACTTATGATTAATCTCTGTTTCACCATCCTGAACCGTACCACCCCGAACCATCCCGTTAGAAACGAATCTACGTATTGAACCATACCGAGTTTTCGGTACGATTTGGTACGGGAATTTTTTCTCTACGGTTCGGTTCTGAAGATTGATTTTTAAAATCTCCGAACTTCAGGATGGTTCTGAAAATTTATGAATCTCCGAACCGTCCCGTACCGTGCACACTCCTAATTTTTGCACATATTAACTTGTTGTAACAGATCACCATGTCATTTTTAACGGTCATTTAACGATAAGTAGTAACATTTAAATATGTCAATAAGGGCCAGGACACTAAAAGTATCATCATCGCACGGTGCAACCGTCTTGAACAAGTGTTTGTATATATATATATATATATATAATATTATTCATGTATTTAGGTTGGCCAATTTATCTAGATATATAGAAAGTAAGTTCATGTACTTATTAAACAGAGTTGAGAGAAGAGTCATTTGAGATTAGTATAAATATGTATTATGTGAGTAAGATTTGTAAGAGGTCGAGTAGAGATCGAGAATACAAAGAAAATATTGCGTTCTCTCTTCCTAGTTGTTTGCTTGAGCAATATTTGAGCATACTTTTTGGTGTATCTCAATTATAAGTTGCTCTTCTATTCTCCCAAATAGTAGTATTGTGTTAGTTTACTAAGTTGTGTGATACTTTCCCCTACAATATGTATCATGCTCACCACTTTCTAACACTCAAGAAGGTGAATGTATGGATGTGTTTTAAATACAATTTTCCACTTTCCAACTATTCCAGAAAATGAGTTTATGTTTGTTTAGGAAATTCTCAATAAAAATAAAGTTATTTTCAGTTTTTATTTTTTTTATGGAAATATTCTTTTGAAAACACAACCAAATAATTTTTCACCATAGTCACACAAATCTATGTGAAAATACACTATATTTCACGCAAATCTATGTCAAAAATCATTCAAAAACTATAACCAAATATTTTCATTTCTAAACAAAAATTCAGATAACAAACCAAACATATTCTCAATTCTTACACGAAACCAACAAAGTTTGAAAATTTATTTTCCAACATTGAAAACTGAAAATTGGACTTGGAAACACATCCACACATTCAAGAGTCTTTGAAATCTCAAGTTTAGGACAATATTTTCTGAAACTATTATCCTTCATTCCAAAAACATTTATGTGTTTAATTAGACATATTATGCTTGTCTTTTCCCAAAGAAATTATTCTCATAAATGAATCCACATAAACACACTTATGTGGAATTAGGTTGCATCCATATTTGAGATAATAGAGTCCTATTTAGATGAGGTTTATCTAGAAACCTCTCCCATCAGGACTCTAACTAGGATATGAGATTGAAATATATATTGATATCTCTCCCTACAATATCAGATCAATTAAAAAGATCGTCCTCTACATGGAAAAAGAATAATCTCTCTCCTAAAATTTCTCTCTAATGTTTTCTTCTTGGAGCATCACAAAAGTTCTCCAAGGGTTTAAGGTCTACATATTCAAGTAAATAATTCTAATAATTATTTACACCAACGAGAAAGGTGGTTCGTGATTTTGTTGATGGTTCAACCAATCTATGTGATTCTTCGTTGTTTGGAGTTCAATCAAGAGAAGTCTTGTAGATGGCTTAATCATGGATCAAAAGGGCGCTTGTAGACGGGTTCAATCTTGGCTACATGGATCGATAGTTCTGCTGCAAATAGATTTACTCAGTCAACCTTATATGTGCAAATATATGATTTGCGATTTAAAGTTTCGACCATATTTGCTAACAGTTATATCAGAGCCAATAGGGTTCGATCTCGCCTATTTGTTGTGCTTGAATGTAATGATATATCTGGGATTTGATTTTTATTTAAAAATTCGGATCTGATTTTCCATTTTTATATATGTAATATTGGTGTCAAATTGTAGATCTCGGAAAGAAGATTAATTTGATAAATTATGCATGAAAAACAGATTTGAATCGAATAAATTATGGGGATTCAAAGTTTTTGGGAGAAAACAAAACTTGCCTAAAAATCCGTACAGTACATGTTTGATATTGATTCTTGTTGTTGTGCGCATTGTGGTGCATGTACGCAACATTTTTAATTATTTTCAAAAAAAAAGGAAATTGCCATGTAGGCGCTGATGTAGCGACTGCTGGTATTTGGTGGTGGTACTGATGTGGCGCTAAGATGTGTTGCCAAGTGGCACTTGACGTGGTGCGATGGCTGCCACATGGTAGGTGACGTGGAATCGATTTAGACGCTACATAGGCAATAACATGGCGCTGAGTAGTAGCCTATGTGGTGTAAAGGAATTGGTATAACTTAGATTTGAACGCTAGACCTTTTATTGTGACTAATGCATGCCCACCACTAGGCTAAGAGGATTATTTGTTATTATACCAGCATGTTTTATATTTCTATAGAATCTGGATAGCAAGTTATTTTTTTTGCGTGTTGGGACGCTTGCAAAATTATTTTTTTTGTAAACATATTTTGCGCAATTTAGTGCTTGCAAAAATTATCTTTGCGCTTGAGAATGCTTGAAAAATTATTATAGTGCAATATGATGCAAGAATAATTTTTTTTTGCACATATGTAGCAATGGTATTTTTTTCTTTCGCATTAGTTACATGAAAGAAAAAATATTTTTTGCCTTGTAACAATTTTTTTTTTGTGCATTGTGATGCATGGGAAAATTATTTTTGTACATTGGTGCATGGAAAATATTTTTTCATATAAGGTGCGTAAAAAATTTTTTTTTTTTGCGTAATGAGGTGCAAGCAAAATTTTTCTATGTGATTTTTAATTTACTTGTTGCATGCTTTATTAATTGCTTATGTGTATGCAATTTTTTCATGCTTTATTAATTTTGCTTATGTGATATTAATTATCATGTGTTGGGAATAAATGGACATTGACATATTGGTGCTCATGTATGTGAATGGTTACTGTTTTATATTAATATTATTTGTGGGAGTTAATTTTTGACAATGGTGGTAATTCGATATCTGTTAGTCCAAGTGGCTACGATAATCTAGAGGGGGGTGAATAGATTATGCCGATTTTTTGAGTTTTGCCCTATTTTTCGAATGTGAAGATGAAAGCAATAATGTAAGTGCGGAAAATAAACAAGACTTGATGATTTATAGAGCTTCACCCCACCTAGGGATTACGTGCTCTACCACCCCAGTATATCCGGGATGAATTTCAAAAAAGAAAAAAAAATTATTAATAGTTACCACAATTATTACAACTTCACCTTGAAGAGTATCACACTCTTCTTACAACGACACCTATGAAGATTACCATAATCTTCCAACTCGAAGAGCACCAAACTCTTCTACACCTTGAATAGCATCAAACTCTTCCAACACCTCGAAGAGCACCAAACTTTTCTTCACCTTGAAGAACATCAAACTCCTCAACACCTAGAATCAACCAAGTGTGCTCTTACCACAAAAACACTTACAAGGATATCTTGTCTTGGATGATAGAATCAAATTCAAGATTACAACTCGATAATGAAGTATACAACTTTGAAGTGCAAGTGTAATCAAGAATGAAAGCCTAATAAGCAAGATGTGAAAGTGATAATCTTAGGTTATTACAACAAGAATGTTGACAATAAATACTTAGACAAATTTGCAGATTTTCTTGTTGTGTTGTATTGTGTTCTCTCTTGTTGTGTTGCTTCAAGACTTCATCTATTTATAGAAGAGCTCTTGGATTTGATAGGCTACTCTTGGAGAATGAAATCTGTAAAAAAAAAAATGTAATTAAAATTAAGATTATACCTATTAGAAATCAATCCCTTAAAATCATGAAAAGTTGTCTGCTTGTTCAACGGATAGTTTCTGCTGTCAAAACCTTAGGTCGACCGGTCAACCTCTAATACGAAGTTTGAAAGAATACAGAAAAAATAGCCGGTTGGACATGTCCAAGGGGGTTGGACAGGTCGACAACCTGTTCGACAGGTCTAGGTCTCTTAAAAACACAGTCAGAGAGTTTTCTATAATAAAACTCAATCCCAGGCACCGATAGACCGGGAGGTCGACCGGTCGACCTCCTGGAGTTTTTCATCCGTCTTGTTTCTGTTCAAACATCGAACTTTCAGGCACTGGTTGCCCTCTAGGGCGACCGGTCGAACACGAGACAGAAGTGTTATCCAATTTTTGTCGAAAATAAACTTCAAGAAGTCTCCGAAAAATTAGTAAAAATATTTTAAATTATTTGAGAGTATTTGGACAACATTTAAGAACATTGTTTTGGTGAAAAACTCAGTTAAATAAAATTATCAAAATTACAATAAAAACATTTATCTAACAAATTCCCTCTTTTTTATGATTATAAACCAAAACAATTTTAAGAGGTCGATTTGAAAAATAAAACAAGTTTTTCCGGTCTAAAACAACTATCCATTTTGAGCGACAGCATTCCATGCATAAGAGACACAAGAATGGGAGTAAAGATTTTCAAAACATTTTGTAAAAGCTCCCCTTTCACTTGATCACAACAAGAGAAGTATAGAAGCAAACAACCAAAAGCTAAAAGCTCAGCTTTTACACTTTGAGCTTGAATTTCAAGAGCTTAGATGATTCCCCTATCAAAAAGAAATCATTAGACATGTATAAAAATCCATAATGCATCCAATGGACTAAGTTACATCCACAACTTTTGGCTTTTTATAACCATAGCTTATAGCTTTTTCTGTGAGCTTTTCTAGTTTCTTTGAGCTAATGAGCTTATTTCTTGTTTCATCCCCTTTGGAAAAAAGAATGTTAGCATGATAAAAACATCATATACATATATCAAAGTGCGCATTTTCATCGAATTATCGAGCTTTTGAACATAGAGCTTAAAATTCCAAATAATAAGGGAAAATTTGAGAAATCGATTTGTAAAAGCTCAATTGAATGATAAAACATGATCTCTATAAACTTATAAGACTTTTAAAATCAAGAGAATCAAGTAACGGATGAAATTTTCAATGAAATATTTTATCGAACACTTGGTGTGCGTAGAATAAGATCGAAGATTTATATAGCCTTTGTAAATGTAATCAAGCCCAAATTTTCATCACCAAATGCAGTTCTATAAATATCAACAATCATCATACCCAACACAATTATACAAGAATTCCATCAAAATATCAAAATATAAGCACTTTCTCAAGGGTTCAACCCAATTGATATTAAAAATGAATTAAACTTACCAATTAATCGGAGAAGTAGGGTAATAAAGATGAAATACGAGTAATATAAACTCAAAAGTATAGAATTTACAAGAAAGAAATAATTTTGAGTGAATTATGTGTGAAATTTTCAAAAGGGTCGAAAAATGGAATAAAAATATGTGAAAATGAGAAAACTGAGACAGAGACGGATTTAACCAAAATTTGCCCTGGTCGATCGGTTGAGGGTGTGCTCGATCGGTCCAGGTGATGTTCGACCGGTCGACCACCCTCCATCCGGTCCATGTAGCTCTTTTTCAGTCTCTGTCCGATTCTTGATCCAAAAATCTGAATTTTCACCCCTAAGTTTTAAAAAACGTACAAAATGCAATCATAGAACTTATTCAATATGCATTATGTCTAAACGAGCTCGAATTGAAGCAAAAGACTTGGTGGTTAATGGTTTTGTAAAAATATCTGCGAGTTAATTTTGAGACAGAATAAAGCACATCTCAATTTTTCGTTAGGAAACGCAATCCCTTAGAAAATGATGTCGAACCTTAATATGTTTAGTTCGATTATGAAGAACCATATTTTGAGAAATATTTATATCGGACATGTTATCTCAAAAAAATAGGAACGTTTTAAAACTTTGGATAGAACAAGCCATAAGAAGGAGTGTCTTTCAAATATTGAAAAATTCTTTTAATGGCACTTTAATGAGATTTTTCGGGATTGCTTTGAAATCGAGCACATATGCATACGACATGAAGAATATCGAGTCTATTAGAGTAATAAAAGTTGATGAACATAACTCGATTTTGTTTGTCAACCAATATGTCTTTCTCAAACTTGACAAATAATGATGTAGATAGCCATGGATAAATCTACGATCGTTTGTTATTTAATACCAAAAATATTTCCTGCAAAATCTTGACAAAACGTCTTGCACAAGATCATAGTAATATCGGATAATATAAACAATATTAATATAAAATATCATAGAAGTTGGACAAGTAGTACAAACTATGTTTTTTTGTAGGAATCAACAAAAACATGTGCTTATTGAAAATCTATTCAAGGTCTGTTTTTGAATTTTGAAAAACCGAAAGTATATAGTTGAGACCTTATTTTTTAAGAAGCATTTTGAAAAAGAATTATGACAATCAAGAGAAAAATAATGACATGAATAATAAAATGCATAATTCAAGAAATGGATAAGAGTTACCAAATTTTGCCATTGCCAAGAGTTGTGTCCTTCCCATTGTTGATTATACGTTCTTCTTGGAAAATTATTTTGTTGATAATGTCTTCTCCTTTGATCAAATGGCGCGAACATTTGTTGTCTATTTGACAATTTGAATTGCCTTTGACTTTTATTGCACCGAGTACCTAACATGAAATTTTCTTGTGGTACCCTCAAGTGTTTGGGTCCTTTGGGATTAGCATTGAGACTTTTAGGTCTCCAATAATAATTTGAGCTATTCCTAGTCTGACAAGTATTTGCCATGTGACCACTTTTACCATAATAAAAACATGTAATAATTCTAGAAGCATAATGATTAACATGCATAGATACTTGGTTCTTTTTCATATCACTGATAGCATTAGGCTTATAACCAAGTCCTAGTTTCAAATGATCATAACGTTGAACATCAAGAATTTTGGTGATTTTATCGGTACTCACATTAAATTTTAACATATCCTTTTCATGAAATCAATATCCTTAACAAGAGTACTATTTTCTTTTTCAAGATTTCTAACCTTATCAAGTGTAACATTATGAGCCCTAGTAAGAGATTCATAAGAAGCATGTAAACTATCCTTTTCTAATTTCATGCTATTAAACTCCTTTTTCAAAATTTGTATTTAATTAACAATCATATTTTGAAACTCATTTTGCAATTCATCATAAACATCTTGCAATTCATTAATGTAAGACATAGAAGAATTAGAGCGTACATCATTATCTTCATCGATACGACGATACCCATTAGACATTGCTCACTTTTTCATCATCGGATGTTGCAAGAAGCTCATCCCATGTTTTTGCTTCGGCTTTGGCATTCAAGGCTATTAATTTTCTGTGGAATTTTTCCTTCTTCCTTTGTTCTTTCTCCCCTTTTGGACAATTGACAACATGATGTGCGGGTTTTCCGCATCTAAAGCAAGACTTGTTTCTTGCTTTCCTTTTCTTGTTTTTATTTACAAACTTTGTAAACTTTCTAATAAGTTCCTCATCTTCATCTTCTTGTTCATCTTCCTCATCACTTGAATAATAATTTTTTGATTTTGAGGCAAGACCTTTTGGAGTTGATCCCTTACCCGGTTGAGAAGTTGACGCCTTTGAGTTACTCCTTTCATTGGTATAAATTTCATAGATGAGAAGATTACCTATAAGCTCATCAAAATTTAGAGTTTCTAAATTTTGAGCTTCCGTAATAGTGGTAACGTTTTCGGACCAAGAGACGGGAAGAACATTTAGAACTTTTGTGACCTTATCCTCCTCGGAAATAATTTTTCCAAGTGCAACAAGAGGATTTACAGTATTGTCAAGCTTTTCAACCATTTTGGAAATATTTTCACCAATATTGATAGTGAAATTTTCGAACTCTTTGACCAACATGGTATTTCGAGCTTGTTTCACTTTCTTTGTGCCTTCATAGATAACTTCCAATTTTTTCCATACATCATGAGCGGATTGAATACCTCTAATACGATTATACTCTGTAGCGGTAAGAGAAGAATGAAGAATGTCAAGAGCTTTACCATTTAAGGAGAATATTTTCTTGTCGTCATCATCAACTTCCTTGAGGGCTTTGGGAATTTGAGTTCCATCTTCCTTTTTCTTCATCGGGATGGATACTCCGTTTATAACTGTATTCCAAATATTGAACCCACAACCTTGTAAGAAGCACTCCATTCTATCTTTCCAAAATGCGTAATTGTTGGAGTCGAAAAGAGGCGGTCTATTGAATGAAACACCGGTTGGTAGATAGCTCTCGTTCATAGCCATTGATCTTTCTTCTTTACTCGCAATGTGGAATGAGCTTTCCAAAGAGTTTGGCTTTGATACCACTTGTTAGTCCAAATGGCTACGATAATCTAGAGGAGGGTGAATAGATTATGCCGATTTTTCGAGTTTCGCCCTCTTTTTCGAATGTGAAGATGAAAGCAATAATGTAAGTGCAGAAAATAAACAACACTCGATGATTTATAGAGCTTCACCCCACCTAGGGACTACGCGCTCTACCACCCCAGTATATCCAGGATGGATTTCGAAAAAGAGAAAAGAATTTTATTAATAGTTACCACAACTATTACAACTTCACCTTGAAGAGTACCATACTCTTCTTACAACGGAACCTATGAAGATTACCACAATCTTCGAACTCGAAGAGCACCAAACTCTTCTATACCTCGAAGAGCACCAAACTCTTCCAACACCTCGAAGAGCACCAAACTTTTCTTCACCTTGGAGAGCACCAAACTCTTCAACACCTAGAATCAACCAAGTATGCTCTTACCACAAGAACACTTACAAGGATATCTTGTGATACCCCATATTCAATAAACCCATAATTCTATTTGTATATTATGTTCCTAATAATTTATGTCTTTGAAGTTAGTAAAATTTATTATTTAAAATACTTTTAATATGATTTGACCTTACGATTCATTATAACGACTTTAATTTTTGTATTATATTGGGATTGATATTAGATTTTTCTATTTTCTTTTAGTTCATTGTTTATTTATATATTTTGATTACTTGTTAAAATTTAAATTTTGTTACCAATGTATATTACTTAATTAAGCATCTATTACTAAAATTTGCAATTGTTAATATTAGAGTTATATTATTTTGTAATTTAAATGGATATAATATGTTTTTGTATTTGGGCTATATGAATCACTATTAATTATATCTTTTTGGATACAATTTATTTACTTGGGATAACGTTTTTAATCAACCCAAACTATACGGGTTTTTACACTTTACAACCCGAACTTTGAAAAGTTACTGATTGCAACCTAAACTTTACAAAATTTTACACTTTGCATAAAATTCCGGTTTTACCCCTGGTTTCAGGAAAATTGGTTTGTAGTTTACACTCTAAACTTTAAAGTTGTTACACTTTGCAACTTGGACGATAAATTTCATTGCATTTTCTTTGATTACTCCCAAAGGTCTTGCGACCCTCGAAAATGGTATCAGAGCCTAGGTTTATTAAGAACTTTTAGTTAAATTTATTATATTTATGTAATTAACAATTGGTGAGGAGAAATTACTCCGAGATTATGGATCCGGACCGATGTCCGAGATGTACACCTTACAGGACATATCGTCAAATATTGACGATGTATGCACAAGAACACCTTGACCGGGTTTCATATTGGGAATACCAACATGAAGAAAAAAAAGCGGCGAGAGCCGACGGGGAAACCTTAAGGCAATGTAAAATGCGAAGCGAGAATATTATAGGCGATTCCGGATGCTTAACGGACCCTTATATGTTCACTTGATGAACCTTCAAGAAACGGTTCATGAAAATTCCCATCGAGAACAATGATTCCCGATGGAGTACAGAGTGGAACGAGATACTTCCAGACAAATCTAAGATCTCCGAAGATCTTAAAGAAATCGTAAGACGGTGCGAATTATGGCAACCGCCATATTCATCTACCAAAGACAAGTTCATCGGATCGAGAACAGATGGAGACGATGGTGAAATATCAAAAGGAAACTCTTGAAATCCTTCATGATATTGAACGAGTCAAGAACCTGGAAGACAGGCCAAGTTCATCCGGAGGAAGGAAACGTATTGATTTTGGGGCGGTACCCTATTTACACCAAAAAGGGAAACCAACCGAAGTAATACGAAAGATGATGAGATGAGGAAAAACTCATTGCTCTAATCAAAGGAAAATCCATCAAAAATTAAAAAGATGGATATTGAAAAGATGAATCTTAAAGATCTACATGACTGGAGAATCCTTCGCGGGATTAGGTATTGTAGATTTAAAGATGAACGCAGTGAGAATCACTTTGGTTACCTATGACCCACAAGGTAGACCAATTCCACCACCACCGCCACCGATTAATCCTAACGTCGAAAGAAAGACGGGTTCGCATCATGGAGCTCGGGACGAGAGGATGCCACATCTTTGGGGATTTCATGATTGGGAGTGATCCACTTTCGGGACAGGAGGTCGAAACCCTCTTGCGGGGAACTAGACAACCTACCGGAAGGCCGAATGTTTATCGACGCCTTATGGAAGATCGCACTCGACCCAATACATCCGTATGGGTTGATGTTAAACTGGACATCCCATTTCAAAACAGCAGAAGTTCTCATTGATGAATGGACTTGACTATGAGAATTTCAAAGCAGGAACCCTCGATCTTACAAAGGATTTATTCATTTTACTCCTTGAAATGAGTCTTGAAGGATCGGTGAAGATTGCTCTGGGATATGACCGATGTGAGTACGAAAAGTTCGGTCACATCGGGGGAATCACTTAAAGGAATTGTCGATGGTATGGCAAAACTATTCAAAATCCAATTCATCGGCACGGGTTATTTCGAGGATTAGAGGAGGAAAAAAGAAAGAAATATAAACAAGCCCTCTATAGCCTTGAGTTTCTTGGATATTTGTCATATTGACGAATATATCAAGTTGTTCACCGAATACTGGGGTGGAAATCCAAGATTGAGGAAAAAGAAGTTGCCATGACTATTCTTTGCCAAGATTCCGAGTCCCCGGAGAGAAATGCTTATCGGGGAATACAAGGGTGGAGTCAAGAGAAAGCGTGGCGAGAAAAATGTCTTTCCTAAAGGCCAAGTTATACGAATGGTGCTATCAAGCGACTCCGCACAGAATTACAAGAGATTAAGAGGAATTAACAAAGTAGTTCCTCTATGTTGCGTGGATAATGATATCCCAACAGTTGTTGGAGGTCAACCAAGGCGGCACAAGATGAAGAAGGAGAGAAACCATCCATACCGCCGAGGAAGCAACAACAAAAGAAGTAGGTCTTCATGGAGACCTAGAAGGTTCTGGTCAAAACAAAAAGCCCGAAGTTACAAAACGGGACAAAGACCAGCACCAAGCAGGAGTAGAGCCTCATCATCGGGTTCTAATCAAGCAAGTACCAAAGAGAAATCCGGGGAAGAAGAACTTTCAGGCGTGCTCACACCAGAGCAAATGAAAGTTTCAAAGACTGTAATTGATGGACATGCGGAGCAAGAGGACATATCTCGACTAATTGTCCAGAAAACCAGAAACGAGGAGTCAGACAGTTCGAGGCTACACCGGAAATCGAAGAAGCTGTCTATTATCAAGATCTTATACAGGTGTATCAATTTGAGGATATTCCCTCAGATGAAAGCATCTATGAAGAAGAGATCTATTCGATGATGGAAGTGACTCGACTCGAATCGAGTGAAGAAGAAATTCTTCAAAGAAACGATCGGGGAGGATATGTCAGGATTCCTCTCTCATACTACGGTTTCTCATAAAACTCTTATGAGAATCATGAAGGAAGATCCAAAGCTTCAAGTCTATGATGGATTTACAATCGGCGCTATGGAAAAAGCATTGGATAAGATTGGGTTTCGTGAATAAAAACACCAAATTATTCACGAGGTGGTAACAACCGGAGAATTAGCCATTCCGATGGAGTTTAGGCAGAACTGATCGAGATACAATTGGTCCCTATTAGAGAAATACAGGAGATCAAAAGCAGAGTTAAAAGAGAAGTTGCAAATACACTCTCATGGATTCACATTGGAGCCATAAGAGTCATTATTAAGGCAACATTTAAGGAAGGAATAGATTCGCCACTCAATCTTGCTATTTTTGACAAGTGAATCTCACATCTCAAGGATTCATGCCTTGGAGCGATTCTGAGAAATTTGTATGCGGGGAAATTGGCATTTAATGTCTATCCTAGAATTGCATACAATTTGGGAGATCGAGACTTCAGTAGAGTCCTAACCCTTCATCAAGATTTCAAAAGAGTCGATTTGATGAAAGAAGAAAACAGGCCTTACTCGATCACATACAAAATTTCATATGCTCTCTCGAATACCCATCATTCCGAAGTATTCTTGAGAAAGGAATTTATTGAAGTCCCAAGAATCTTTGAGGACTTTGCCAGGGTGGTATTACCAGAAATCATTGAATCTCCAACTATTAAGGAGATTGATATGATAATTCAAGATCAACCAGTCTTCAACAAAAGTCGGAGTCTCGAGTTGAGCACAGAAGGATGTCTTTCAAAGCAAGACGAGAATGGTGAGTAGCGGTTGTTGGGAAGAAAGGAGAGACCAAGTACGATTCGAGCGCATCCCCGATGTTTTAAAAACAAGCAGGAGAGCTGAAATGTCCGAAAAGGCTGGCGAGAGGTTGAGGTAATATTCGACATCACTCAAAAGGATAACATTTTTCCTTGTGATGTTCTATATTATCTCCAACAACCAATCGTTGGAAGGTATCAAGGAAGCCTGAAGATAGGAGAAATTGAGCTTACTATCACAGGAGTTGCAGGAAAAATCCCAGAACAATTAATACTGGGAATTGAATTTCTTGAGGATCATAAACCTTGGGAAAGATTACAAGACGAAATGGAGTTCACAGTGGCTAATAAAAGATACAGAATCAAATGACCACTAGTCCATTCTCCATATACATTTCTATTGGAATGTTATATGATGAATACAAAGCCGAGTATTTCGCCGCCTATATCGATTCAGGTGCCGGAATATGTACTGCAAAGCCGGATGTTTTTTCTAAAGAAATTGGAGAAGATTTACCAGCTATTGCAGGAAGAGATTTCTCTAAAAGGATTCTTATCCTTAATAGGGGAATTAAACAAGCAGAAATCATGATCGGAGGCGCAGGAGGTACCCCATGGTACAAGGTGAAAACGCCACCAATCTATTTCCATGATACAGGTGCAGATGTTTTGCTAGGAAACAACTTCCTACAAACGTTCAAGCGATTTACACAGGAGAACGAGACAAGAAGACTTATTTTCACAACCCTATGTGATCATAAGATCATTGTCCAAAGACTGCGGGAAGCATTTTATAGAAAAATGTCTATTACTTTTCGCAGCAAGCGTGGTGATGAAGCCAAACTTCGCAATCCAAAAATGGCGGATCGAAGGAAATTTGGTGAAGCTTTATTATCCTATAGACAATTTGGTTCAAGTCAGAAGGATCAGAAGATATGGGATAATAACTTGTATTCATTTAGGATACAAGGAGAAGAACGAGTCACTCCAGAAGCCATTGCAGAATTATGGATGAGTCTAATGGAGAATCCACAGAGTGATGTTACCATAGAAGAACAAATATCACTCGAGGATATCAAGAAGAAGATCCAAAGGAATTATAACGAAGATCCTTTGGCTTGGTGGGACAAGAACGAGCTTAGAGCTTCCTTAAAGGTTAAACCTGGAAAGGAGTACGAGTTCGTAAGATTCAAACCAATCCTTATGAACCAGGAGGATCGTGAAGATATGCAGAAGATACTTAAGGAACATCTGGACCTTAAGTTAATTTCACTAGGAGTTTCTCCATACAGCAGTCCAGGGTTCTTAGTCAGAAACCATGGAGAAATCAAAAGAGGAAAACCAAGACTTGTTATTAATTACAAAGGGATTAATAACATTTTGGAGTTCGACGGATACTATATCCCAAGCAGAGAACATCTGGTTAACTGCATCAAAGGTGCCAAGATATTCTCAAAATTTGATTGCAAGTCTGGATTTTACCAGATTAAGATGGATGAAGAAAGCAAGAAGTTTACAGCTTTCTCCACACCACAAGGACATTATATTTGGAACGTGATGCCTATGGGATTGGCTAACGCACACCAGATATATCAAAGGAAGATGGATAATCTATTCAAAGATTATTTCAGTTTCATGTTCGTGTACATTGATGATATTCTTATCGCTTCAAAGAACATGAAGGAGCATCTCAAGCATTTGGAGATATTTTCAGATGTTTGTCATAAGGAAGGATTAGTGCTTTTGAAAAAAGAAGGCGGTGATCGCGACAAGGACAGATTGAATTCCTCGGAATTGAAATTGATGAATCTGGAATTATTCTACTGAGAATCATATTGTAGAAAAGATACTGAGGATTTCCGGATACATTAAAAGACAAGCGACTTGAGTTTTCTTGGAGTTGTCAATTTCTTTGCTGGGATGTTCATTAACAATCTAGCATACTACGAGGAAGGTGTTTAGCCCATTGCTTAAAAAGGAAGGCGGTGTTCAAATGGGAAGATGAACATCAAGAAGGAATTAAGCAACTTAAAGAAGTTTGTAAAAAGCTTCCAAAGCTTGCGATTCCCAAGACCGAGGACGAATCGGTTCTATATACGATGATGCGGTGATGATTGGTGGGCGGCGGTTCTTACGAAAGTCACACCAAACGAGGAAGTGCCATGCAGATATCTTTGCGGCGGTTTATTCACCCCTAGTGAAGCAACTCGGTGGCATATTAACGAGAAAGAATTCTTCGCGATGAAAGGCTTTTAAAAAATGGCCTCTATTTTTTGGCTAAAAAGTTTACTTTAAAAATTGATAATTCAAGTGTCAAGGCTTTTACGAAAAACAAAATTGAATCAAAACCGAGAAAAGGCTCAATTACTTAGATGGCAAGCTGAATGTCAATATTATGATTATGATATTGTCATTATAAAATCTCATGAAAATATTCTTGCAGATTTCTTGACACGAGATGGAAGGACGCGTTTGGCGACGAGGTCCTTAAACGAGTAAGACATCTCGGGAAAACCTGGAGAGTCTAGAGCGAGATTTTGGGCGTTATGTCTCAATGCGAAGTTGTTGGACGACTTCAACAGTGACCGAGAATCCGTTTCTAGTCAAATACGAGCATGCCGGTTCGCTCAAGGACAATTGTTCTTAGATGCTGCAAGGGCCTCTCTTCCAGTGCATCTCCTACGGTGCAAAAAGGGGCCGAGAGAGTACGGGGCTCTAACCCGGAGGTTATGGATTCAAGTACCATAATCACAAGTGTTGCGGTGATGCATCCCCGAGGATGTACAAATCGAACGAATGTTGAAGCTCCGGTGTCACAACCCGAGTCTTCAAGTCAACCCAAAGACCTGCGGGGTAAAAGAGGGAGAGTTGAATATTAGGCCGCAGACAGGCAAATCTAAGGTTCAATCGACGAGATTAAGATTTCTCCTATGCGGGTATATCGAGGCAATGGGAGAAACTAGTTACAAGACAAGGTATTAACCCAGAGAAAACAATGGTTGATATCTCGAGGCAAGTATCCCGAGTTTGGATGAAACCAGGAAGTCATCCAAATGAAGTACATGAATGGTATACTTTGGAGCTTTAGCTTCAATCTATACCGTGTCACCAGGATTCCCGTAAATCTCAAAATTACCAAAATGGATTGGGGAAGCGATTTACGAGACTGGGCCAATAATCCACACTTGGCGGAGGAGATATTTTGGAATTGTATTTTATCGATTCAGCTCACGAACCGGCGAAGAAAGGCTTTAATGAAGCTTTTCATTTCATCAAGCTAAGAAAATAGGATGGAAATGCTTTAAAATATATTAAAGCGACTTCAGGAAGAAGGACCGATGTTAGTAGGAGCATTTTTCAAGACGAAGCTTCTACCAGGCGAGCATGGGGTCTTTGGGTTTGTCTAATGAAATGGACAAAGTCAAATATCCATTCAAGTTCTTCAGCATTCGGCGAATGGATCTTTCCTTTTGAATTCGATGATTGGATCAACCACGGGGTTTGCGAAGAACTCTTCGAGACCAAAAGAAGAATTCTCAGGAAAACAAGATTCCGGCAAGTAAAGAAACTTAGGAAATTTCGTAACGTGGCGCATGTTGGTCGTTGGGTCGACCAGGATCATCAAGCATGCCCCGAACAAAAGGAACCCGAGTTTGGGAAAGGATTTCGACCCAAACCCGACCGACAAGATCATGCTTGTTTGGAAAGGATAAGGGCCCACTCAGACGCGTTATCCTCGGGGACCACGTAAACCAAATTTTTAAAAGATTCTCCGACAAACATCACATGGGCCGAGTCACGCGGGAGAAAAAGAAAAACCGGTGGCGAGGCAATAATGTGGGATATGACGTAGCGTGATGACGTCATATATATCGACAAGATTTGAAGTCCGCCTTTGAAGTCCCGGACTTACCTCTATAAAATATAGGATTTGAAGGAAGGCGAGGACATCGAACATTTTCCTTAGTTTTCTTACAATAAAATCCGAGTGAAAAATTTGTAATATTTTGAGTGTTTTAGTTTTTAAGTTTTTATGTATTTTCGAGTGCAAGCCTCATACATGAGAGGCTAAACAAGTTTTCTCCTCCCAAAAGGAGATTACTAATGTAATAAATTTTTCTTTAAGTTCTTAATAAAATAAAAGGTTTGTTTTGTTCAACATGTGTTCATGATGTACTATTGATCAATCCCCTTTGAAGAATTACTTTTACGCCTTGGAGTAGGAAACGAACCAAAAAATTTGTCTTTGAGCAGTTTTCGGAAGGAGTCGGATAACTTGTAGATCATCTTCCCGAGAGTGAGGTTGAGCAGTGAGGAGTTGTTTGTCAAACGATCCGGGGCGTAATTTTTCGATTTGGTGGCGTTGCGAACCACTTAACCCGGTCTTTGTTTGGTCAAAAGAGGTATGAATTTTAAGGGATTTATTAATTTTACGGAAGCATGTTGGGCCTGATATGGTCGTAATGGACTATTTTCATTTTCAGTCTAAAGACTCAATTTGTATACGGATAAATACTTGAAATAAGATCTTGATAGAAGTATGTCTTGTTAAGTTTATAGGCTGGAAACCTGACATGATCCATTTAAAACCTCTGAATAGAGACTGGATCTAAGTAGGTGTAACAATGCCACGAACAAAACAAGTTACAGAAAAATCGGGTTCTTATTTCTCGAAAAATCCGAAAAACAAATTGATTAGGGAGTGAAAACTTTTTGATTATTGTATAATGCAATATATTTATCCTTATGGAGCAATCTGCCACAAATTAGAGTTTAAAGGGATAACTAGAACTATTGTTATTAAAGAATAAAATCCTAGGGGCAAAATGGTCCAAAAGTTGCAGAGAGTAATTATTTTCGTAGTTCAGGATGCAAAAGGTTAAAAATAAAAGTATAGGTTGTGAAGTGTAAAAAGGGGTAAAATTGAGGTGGATAAAAATAATTATCTCTATTTACTTTGGCCCATTTATATATTTTTCAGCATTTTAAATTAACTAAAGCCCATATATTGATCCTAACAATTTTCAGCATCAAGCCCACACCCAAACCTAACCCAAACTAAAAGCCTACCCAATTTGAGGCCTATAAATACCCTCAAACCCTAATTCTACTTCATTTTTCAGATTTCTTCACACACACTCACACTATTAGGTGTAGCTCTTTCCCACTCTCCCCACTCCCTGGCGGCGCCACCCACCTCCGGCCACCGCCTACCTCTGGTTGTCGGCCACTACCGCCTTAAAACTTTTTCTCCCACATTTTTTTTCTTTATTTTTCTTCTTCTATTTTCTCCTCCCTCTCTTCTTTCCCCCCTATCGCACGCCGCCACTAGCCACCGTCGGCCGGCAACCACCTTCCCTCCCTTGTTTTACTTTTTTTTATCTCTTCTTTTTCTCTTTCTCTTTTCCTCCCATCTCCTCTCTTTCTAATTTTCCGGCCGCCGCTTCCCTGCCAAACTCCGCCACCAACCATTGCCGGAAACCCCGCCGGTAACCACCACCACTAACGGCGGCCGCCACCCGACCACCACCATCCGCCGTACTCCTTCCGACAGATCCCCTAAAATATGGGTGAATATGCAGATTCTTTTTTTTTTATATGGGTAAAAATTAATTTTTTATTCATTTATAAGAAATATCAATAATAAAAATAAATAAATTGGCCATTCATGCATAAAACATTCTTTTCCATGTACTGTGTGTATTTTCTAGTTGCCTTGGTTGTGTTGTTACTTGTTAGACTGTGAATTGTTGGGAATCTAATTGAACAAGAAGAAAATTTGGTCTGATAATCAATATTCTAAACATATAATCTGAGCAATGAAAGGATTGATTCACACTTAAGATAATTAAATTGAAAACCTTAATTTATTATTAAAAGAACTTGTGAAAATATATGTATAAATAAATAAATTAGGTACTACTTAAAAGATTGATTTTAGAGTAATTGGTATTAAATATCAATTTGAAGATCAACACCTTAATAATAACAAAACCGATTTTTTATTACGAAAATGAATGACTTTGGACCCACGACACTAAAATCATAATCTTTTATATTAAAAGTTTGGTTTGAGTAAATTGTTATAATTGGACTTTATAATTTTCTTTAAATTAGTTTGTTAGAGAAATCATTAAAATCGTTATTTTTGAACCAAAGTTGGGTAAAGTCATTGATCTTTTATATCTAGATGTTGTTTACAATTCTGGAACTAGTCCTATTTAAAATTAGAAATAATTATTTTACATAGTTTGGCTAAGGTCACATTTTTCATATATTATGAATTTTTCTTGTGAATCATTTTTAAAAAATTAGTTAAACGTGTATATTATAAAATTTTATAAATGTGATATTAATGAACCTTTAAATAATAATTAATCAATTTAGTCGGTTTAGACTAATAGGTTAAAATGTTAACTTTTTATAAAAATTTCACTATAATAAATAGTGACCACAATTTTTGCCAACTTGGATTAAGATAATACACTAAATGCACGTTTAATAAATAACTTGAAAATTTTATATTTCCTTTGAAAATAATAATTACCCTAGCTGAAATAAGATGAATTACCCACGTAGCCTCATCACTTTTACAAAATTAGAGAACTTCTCACATGCGAGATAAATGAATTTTATTAGCAGTCGTTAAGATCGAGAAATTATATTCTTGTGTTGTAAGGTCAAGTGTGTGACTATTTTAATTACTTTATCCCTGTTTCAATTGCAATCAAATATGATGTGCATAATTTCCCTGTTTGTAATTCATTGATATTTTGCAATTATCATTTATCATTATGTTCTCGTATTAAATTAGGCAATTAAGTATCAACAAATATTAGGTGCACTTATGAGATTGGTAACTTTGCTCGTAGTTATACTGAGATGAAGTTTGACTATTTATTTGCTCTCTTATGTTTTCGCTAATATTTCCAAATCTCTCCATGGGTGGATTGTAGATATTGGTTGACTTAGCATGTGGTTTTGAGATTGAGAAAATATGTATGACTATTATCGGGTTGTGCAGTTATAGAGCGCACAACAGTTGGTGTGAGCAACTTGATGTGTCGATATAGTCTTTCTCGGATAAATGTACTTGTAAGATATTTGTTAAGTGAGAAGACTTATCTATCTTTTCTTTGTGATGCTTGGCTTTAGATAATACTTCTTTTAGTTCTTCTAATGATATCGTGGTACGTGAGGTTAGGAGGACGACTGTAGTAGCTCGAGGAGGCTTTATTGTCTAACTCGCTAAGGTCAATATCCCTCTACATAATTTTTTTTCAAGCGGGATAAGCCTACTGGAAGAATGAAAGCTGACTATTTTTTTCTTTAAAGCTAAGTCCACTAAATTGAGTGTAGACCTATGAGTGTGAGGCACAAAATTAACGCATTATATTTTCTTTCATTGCTATTTACGCTATAAGTTAGTACATTCTCACTCTCATCAGTTAGAAGCGCCAAATTGCTTTGAGCGATTCTTAACAGATGGGGATGTGCTAATAGGGAGCGGAAATAGTGTGTCTAATTAGTTTGGACACACAGTTGAAGAAAATAAAGTTGCAAGTTGAATGATGTTTCTAAATACATTGCAGCTATATGATGGCGCAAATTGATTTGTGTATATCTTGTTGTTGCCTACATCATAAAATATGTGTCTCCAAATGATTCTTCAACCTTATATGAGCTTTAGTTTGACAACAAGTAAGTTCAAGAATATATGTTCTCACATGGAGAATCAAGTCGCACGATTTTGTTTTCCCCTCAAAGGGGTTTCTTGAGCATATGTGAAAGTCTAAAGAGATCTTAAAACTATGCGAGTTGCAAGATCCTTAGGAGACGCTTGTTTTTCTCTAGCGGACGATGTTGTATTTTATACTCATCTAATAATCATGGGATAGTGGGGAGCGACACTAAGTCAGTGGGAGCTAGTGTCACACATGCAAAGGATTCTCAAATTTCACGAGTAAAAGGAGTGAATATGAAATATTTTCAATAATCTATATGAGATTGAGTGGGTATCCTTTAAAATTACTTTTGTGGATGTTGATGAGTCAATAGAATATGTGACTTCACTTAAGAGTTTTTGCGCATAGTTAAATTGTTCTCAGGCATACTTCTACGAGCGGTGTGGTGTTGGTTCCTTTTATGAGCCTTTGTTTGGAGAAATGCTCCAAAGGCATGTGAGTCATTAGTGATTAAGTAGAATTGATCATGTGGCCTATGAGAACATATTGTGATTAATGAGATATGTTGGATTCTCATTATGTTTTTGGTACTGAATTTGTGAGTTGTCACCAGGCTTTGATTGACCCTCTCACATGGGCAATCGCCCTGTCGCTAAGAGAGCAAGTGGGATGAGATTTAAAAGATTGTGTCGCATAAGAAGGTTTGTGAATGATCGCCTTCGCGCTAGAGTAGTAAGGAAGGTTAATAAGTATAATTAACAGTCGCCCTAACTAGTGGTTAGGATGAGATCCAAGTTGATCGATTATGAAGTATGTCCAAACTTCATAAAAGCCTATTTATAACCAAATGTGCGAGCTATTGTATGACACTTTGGGAGTGACTATTGTTAGATAAATGGTTTCATCATGATTTTGATGATTTTTTTTTACACCAAAACAATGCTTTTAAATGTTGTCTAAATACTCCTAAATGATTTAAAATATTTTTACTAATTTTTTGGAGTATTTCTTCAAGTTTATTTTCGACAAAAATTGGACAATACTTTTGATGATTTTGTGTTAATGTGTTTTTACACCAAAACAATATTTCTAAATGTTGTCCAAATACTCCCGGTCGATCTAAAATATTTTTACCAATTTATTGGAGTATTTCTTGAAGTTTATTTTCGATAAAAATTGGACAACACTTTTATCTCGTGTTGGAACGGTCGCCATATAGGGCAACTTGTGTCTGAAAGATGATTTCCAAAATAGAAACGAGACATTTGAAATTGTACTGGAGGTCGACCGGTCGCGCAAAGGGCGACTGGTGACTGAAGAGATTACAGAATTGATTGTATCTCACAATTTGTTGAGGGGGACCGGTCCCTATGGGGGGCGACCGGTCTGACCCTAGGTCAACCGATCCAACCCCCCTGGACCGGTCCCTATGTATGTTTTTGCTGTTTCAATTTCATTTATGTATCTATGCGCGATCGGTCGCCCTATCCTTTTGACAGCAAATTCTAATCGTTGTGCACCAGACATATTTTCCTTAAATTGTGGGGTTGATTTCTAACAACTATAGTCTTGATTTTAATTATTTTTTTCTGTAGATTTTCAATCCCCAAGAGGAGCCTATCCATGATCAATCATCTCCTATAAATAGAGGAAGTTTTGGAGCAACAAGAAAACCAATTGAGATACAACACAACAAGATACTCAAGCAAATACTTGTTCTTTCATTTTCATTATTCTTGTTGTAATAGCCTAAGGTCTTACACTTTCACATCTTGAGATCTAGGCTTGATTCTTGATTACACTTGCACTCAAAATTGTATTATTCTTTATCGAGTTGTAATCTTGAATTTGTGGTCATCATTCAACACAAGATATCCTTGTGAGTGTTCTTATGGTAAGAACATACTTGGGTGATCTAGGTGTTAGGTGTAAGAAGATTATGGTAATTTTCTTGTTGAAGAGTTTGGTGCTCTTTGAGGTGTTGAAGAAATTGGTGTTCTTCAATGGAGATTGTGGTAATCTCCAAAGAGGTGTTGTAAGGTGATGTTGTATTAATTGTGGTAATTAATAAAAAAAGTTTTCTTTTTGAAATACATCCCGGAGATACTGGGGTGATAGAGGATTAGGCCCTAGGTGGGTTGAACCTCTATAAATCGACGCGTGTTATTTACTTCCCGCACCTTCATACTTGTCTTGGCTTGTTTGATTCGAAAAAGAGGGCATAATCGAGAAAATTGAGATAATCTATTCACCCCCTCTAGATTATCGTAGCCACTTGGACTTACAACTACGAGTAGCACGCAGGTCGGGCGCTTGAATAGAGATTGGACTAAGATTTGTATGATGTATAGAGCGTGACATGCCTAAATTAAGTGGGAGCTCCATTATAGCATGCATTCATACTACATGTGCTTTGAGGCGGCGCCTATGGGAAATCTTGAATGGGTCCCTGCGTCACATCCTTTGTGTGAGCCCATATTATTTTCTTGTACGCTTTGGGACTTTAGACCATGTCACGAGGTGTAAGCTTGATGGCGCTACTTTAGCATGTATCCAATGGCAATGTGTGATTCGGTCTGTCGGAGCATGTCTAGGAAAGCTGTCAAGACCAAGCTAATTGGCATGTGGGCCCAAGAAAAAATTAAGTTGGTAACGCACTTATGTTCTGTGATTCATAGCCCGGGCGACTATGTCGAAATGTGTTTGACTAGTCATGAATATAGAAACATATTTGAGTGAGTCGAGCATGCTCTATTTATTTCATTGACGGATCTAGAGATGCTTGACTGGGTGCGACCACTTGGTTTGAGGTACATAGTGAGTTATTGAGTTGAAGGGTTATGTTAGTTTGGTGATGACTTAATATAAGTGGGTGATATTGGGTGCAATTAGGTTGCATCCATATTTAAGATAATAGGGAGTCATATTTAGATGATGTTTATCTAAAAACCTCTCCCATTAGGACTCTAACAGGGATATGGGATTGAGATATATTGTCACGCCCCAAACGCGACGCGACGCGACGACGATCAATCACTTAAACAGAAAATAAATCAACAGTCTAAACCAATGATAGAAAACTCCAAGTGAAATAGAGTCTAATGCAGTGGAATAAAATACACACAAATACAAATTATATCTTAAGGTCCGACGGTATCCGAATACAACCCAATAGATTATCTGAATTTAACTTACAGTCCAAACATAAATAAAATGAAGAAGTCCAATCAACAATAAAAGTAAAAAGAATGTCTCTCCACATCAATGGTAGGGATTCAATCTGTGGTAGGTTCGACGTCTTCAACGTACTCTTCATCTAAAGGTTAGAAAACAGGAGGGAGTGAGACAGAAATCTCAGTGGATGGGGTGATCGTGTGCAAGTGTGGCGATATATATAGTTAATGCGAGAAAACAGTTGTATGAAAACGCGTGAGGTATGATGCATGATTTCACACATAGCCCACAAGCATCGTGATAAATATATATTAAGTAATATATTTATACAGTTTAAGTAAACAGTTCGTGGTCAAGCAGACACTATGGTCCAAGCAGACATGAGGATTGCGTACAAATTTGTAACGCCAATCCTATGCAAGACAAGTAGCAGTTGCGTGCGGATTTGTAGCGCCAACCTATGCAATACAAGTAGTGGTTGCGTACGGATTTGTAGCGCCAACCAAACGGGTCCGATTAACTCGAATCGTATGGATCGACAGCGATTCCTTCGTTCTTTTTGTAACTCCCGAGCAAGATGGTCAAGACCTGTCACCTTATCGCTCCATAGGCAAACACAAAATCCACAGTGGAGCTAGCAAGGCTCGGATTTGTCATAATCATGATTATACCTCAAGTACTACGACCCGCTTCCCTTTGACAAACTCCGTCCCTCAGTTGCGGGATTAGGACGATGGGGCCGGAGAGTGGAATAGCAGCCGAGCTGCCTGGTTCCATCCCCAACGTATCCACTCCGACTGTGAGCTCAACACACCAAGTTGAATCATGTAGTAAATTAAATACACGTTCAGATAGTCAACCAGGCAGTCGAGTATATTGATTCGGGAAGCAGTTCATGAAAAGTTTTCGAAAATTTGCGTAAGGTAATTATGGTGTTGGTGGAGTTATTTGGATAAAGATAATTATCGGGAGGATAAGCAATCTTCTATATATTGAAAGATTAGGTGGAACATAAGTCTGTTATAGATTCGAAATCACAAGACGAGGAAGTCGCCCCACGATCGCGTATTAATCGGTCAAGACGATCCGATAAATCAAGGGATTTTTTGAGAAAATAAAATATTTTAATCAATAAGTAAAGTCAGAGGTTCCAGGGTTGTTTCTTTAAAATAAAAATAATTCGAGTTAGGTCCTTGTAAAAAGAAAATTTTCAATTAGCCCCGTTTTGTAAAAACCAATTCTTTTGGGGTTAAAAATTGAATAAATAAATGTCCCGACCTTGAAAAATTATGAGGTCAGTTCCTAAATTCTATAAATTGTTCAGAGATTTAGGTTTTTAAAGTTTTGAGGTCGAGTTTTTATAAAATTCTCACATTGGCCCCAAATTTGTTAAAATTGCCATTTCGGGCTCTAAGTTAAAAATAATTGGAACTCACAAACCGGAAGGGATTTTTATGTGATTCCAGTTGTAAAATGTCACTAAGGTCAGTGGGATATTGGGACAAAAATATTTTTAAAAAGAAGTAAGTATAGGTCCCTTAACTTTTAAAAATCTCATTTTTGTCTCATTTTGAAATAATTGCCTTTAAGGCTTTTAGAGGTCCAATTGTTATGAAATTTGAACCTTGGGTCCAAGATATAATTATGTTATAGTTAAATTAGTATTTCCAGACTGCATAAGTCCTGGAAATTGAAATTTGGTCCTCAAGTTTAATCTTTTATAATTTGGTCCCTCAATTTCTATAAAATTACTTTCCAAGCTCTAAACACTTGGATTTTTGGAATACACTTAAAATATGTTATTTCCAGTCCCTTAAGAGTTAAAATTTCAAATTTTAAAATTAGGGTCTGGTACAGTTTCGAAAATTGCAAAATAGCCCTTAAACTTCTAAAATTTTACAATCTAGTCCTTGGGCTTTTAAGGGTTAATTTTATTTATCTAAAAACTCTTAAAACTTTATTAAAATATCAAAATATAATTTTTGAACCTGAGTTCAGTCCCAAAAATCGAAAATTATAGAGGGGTCCCTTAAGTTTTATTTTTTTGCAATTAAGTCCACCAACTTTCCATTTTTGCATTTTAAGTCCAAAAGTTGAATTTTAATCAATTATGCTCGACTTGTCCAGGTTATAAATCATTCAAAACATAGATTTCAAGAGTCATACATATTTATATTATTCTCGTACAAAATTTCATCAAGTATAACAATAAAGTGTACATGTATGCCCTATTTTTTCGATAAATCGCATTTTTGAGCAACACTTGAGGATTTTTCCAACTTGATACAAGAAAATAGCATGTAATACATAATATATATCTCAAGTGCTCAAAATCAAAATACTACATGCATTTTTTAAAATAAAACACCTATAAGTTGAAAGAATTTTTCCACCCACCTTTCAAGCTTCAAGTTTCTTTTCCTTCTTTCTCCTCATGAAGTCTTGAAATCTATGGTTCTAAACTCCAAATGGCAGTCCCTACCAAGATCCATACCACATGATCAACACTTAATCAAAAATGGGGAGGAAAGCTTAAGAAATTCTACTATTCTTATCTCTTTAAAGACTAAGGTATGGGGTGTCCTTCTTGCAATTTTACCATCAAAATGAGTACTTTCTTTGCTGCTCAAGTAATCTCACGGCCCTAAGGTAAAATAAGAGGTATGTGTGTTCAAGTTTACAAGATGAGGAATAATAGGTAGTGTTCAAGATAGAAAGTTGAAGACAAATCTTACCTATGTACTTTAAATTCGGTACTTAGCTTCAAGGAAGAAGGGTATTTTTGCTTCTTGTTTTGAGAGAGGATGAATTTAAGTGGTAAGGTGTGAAATGAGGTAAAAGTATAAAGTGTAATACAAAATAGAAAAATACTTCCTCACCTCACTCTTGTCTTGGACGAATTATACACTCTAGCACACCACTTGCACTCTTTTTTTTTGTCTAATAATTGTCTTGAGATTGTTGAGAGATTAAAAAAAAATCTTGATTCCCCCTAAAAGAAGGCTAGAGCAGAAAGTTTCATGGGTAGGGATTAATTTTTTTAAAATTGAATAATAATAAAAAAATATATAAATGTGCATATATATATATATATATATATATATGTAGGAGGATAAAATAAAGATGTGAAGTAACAAAAGTGTGTATGTTTCAAAATAAATTGGAAGTTGTTTTGGAATGTATTATTGAATAAGGTGAAATATTTGTATAAGGTTTGAAATGTACTCCAAAATTATCTAGGGTAATATTACTAAAGGAAAAATAATCGATCGAGAATTAATACTTGAGGAGGAAATAAAAATTGGAAAAAAAAAACTCCTCTCACTTATATACACATACATGGCCGAATAGCCTTGCACACACACACACGCGCGTTTTTTTTTTCTTTGTTTGGTGTTGTATGATTTGATAGAAAATATGGTGTGGAAAAATATAAGATGTGTTTTTAAAGTAATAAAAGTGGGATGTAAAATGTATAAATTAAGAAAGTAAAGTGTATGATGTATATAATTAAATAGAAAGAAATGGAAGTGGTGTTAGAAAATTAAAAGTGTGGAAAGTTGATGGTATAAAGAAATAAAAGGTGTTGTAGTGGAAATTTCCTACTTAATTCTCCTATGGCCGTCCTATATGTCTCTATGTCAACATATATATATATATATATATATATATATGGAGAGGGTTATATGAGACCACCTCATAGGGTGAGTCCATAGGGACCAATCCTAGCCATATATCTAATTTTTTCAATGGTTGCTATTTAATAGGCAAAATTACAAATTACAAGCTTAGTAATTAAACACAGGGGTAAATTAGTCATCCTCTCAAATCAATATTCATGGGATTCGCGGTATTCATGGGATTCACGCAATCCTTCCAAATCTCAAAACAAAATCACGTAACAAACCTACTGCTTCTTCTTCAACATACTACTATGAAAAATCATTCATCTTTCTTATGAAGATGTAATTTGTTGCTTATATAGATGTGTCATGGTGCTTTTAGATATATTAACTACATAAGCAAGTCATTAGCAACAAATCCATACTACATAAGCAACAAGTCTATACTACATAAGCAACAAATATACACTATGTATGCACTACAGATATATTAACTACATAAGCAAGTCATAAGCAACAACCCCATATTACATAAGCAGCAAGCCTATACTACATAAGCAACGAATATACACAACGTATGCACCACAATTACGTTAACTACATAAGTAAGTCATAAGCAACAAACCCATACTACATAAGCAACAAGTATATACTACATAAGCAATGAATATACACTACAAATGCACCACAGATACATTAACTATATAAGCAAGTCATAAGCAACAAACTCATACTACACAAGCAATGAATATACACTACATATGCAACACAAATATATTAACTATATAAGCAAGTAATAAGCAACAACCCTATACTACATAAGCAACAAATATACACTACATATGCAATACAAATATGATTAATTACACATGCAATATGGTTATACTACACATGCAATATGATTATATTACATAAGCAGTTAACAATAGAATACACTGGAGATAAAAAAAAAGTGAACATGAGGGATATGGGTTACTCAATAATCGAAACCACGTGCCGCGTGAAAGGAGGAAACAAATTGAACGTGATTGAGATCTCATCAAATCTCAATAACTGATTCTATATTATAAAATGACCACCCTACCCTTTTTAGTTGTTGAAACAAAAAAAAATAAATATAAAACCCCCTAAAAATCTGGACCACCCAAAAATATTAATCTATGGTTAGGATTGGGTCCTATGGACTCACCCCAAATGGGAGGACCTATTTGATCCATATCCTATATATATATATATATATATACACATATATATTATATAATTTTTATCCTTTATCACATACTATATTCTACTAATCACATTATCCAAATTTCATATCATATCGTCAATAATATCATCTACGATTACAAAATTTGGCGCCTCACAAAGAGTAATTGTCGTTGGAAGAAATAAATAAAAGTAGAGTCGCGTTTCATAAATAATAGGTTTGTGATACATAGTCGAATAAATAATCACTACATAACACCATATCTCACGTTGTTAAAATTCGGGGCCTCACATATATATTGATATCTCTCCCTACAATATCAGATCAATTAAAAAGATCGTTCCCTACATGAAAAAAGAATAATCTCTCTTCTAAAATTTCTCTACTATTTTCTTCTTGGAGCATCACCAAAGTTTTTCAAAGGTTTAAGGTGTGCATATCAAGTAAATAATTCTAGTAATTATTTACACCAACGAGAAAGGTGGTTCGTGATCTTGTTCATGGTTCAACCAATCAACGGGATTCGTTCGCAGGGGCGTAGATAGGGAGGGGCCACCCCGGACCCCCGCGCACCCCAAATGTTTTTTTGTCCCGTATTTTCTATGGAAAAAAATGAAAAAAGAATTTATATGTATTTTTTTAAGGGAAAAAAATAGTTGAGCTAGGGGAAAAAATGTGAGCTAGGGGTAACCAGTCGGGCTGGCTACGCCTCTGTTCGTTCGTTGTTTGGGGTTCAATCAAGAGAATGCTTGTATATGGCTTAATCGTGGATCAAAAGTAGGCTTGTAGACGGGCTCAATCCTGGCTATGTGGATCGATAGTTCCGCTGCAAATAGGTATACTCGATCAACCTTATATAACAAACTCAAACAAGATTTGATTTATTACATTCTAGGTTTGGAAGACAAAGTGCAAAACATGACTAATTAAGTTGATTGATTGGAGATCACTCCTTAATTCCCATCACCAATCACAAAATTATTACAACATAAAAAAAAAAATGAGTCATTATTTGGGGTGAACGGCGAATTGACCGTGTGTGCAAGTCTGCGACAGGTCTTGTTCTTCTTTGTGGTGGACCGGTGGTAGAGGCGATAACTATTTTGGAGAGAAGGTGGCGAAGAAGGGTTTTTTATGTCGATGGGAAGAAATGGGGAAAATCTTATTTATATCAAAATCTTCGTTAAATAGCGATGAAACTAAAAATTCATTGGTATATAATCAAAACGATATTTTTTGTCATGGTTAAAATATTCTCATCATTATTAGCGATTGAATCAAATATCGTCATAATTAATATATTCCTTAAATTTAGCTGTGGATGTTTTTCATCGCTACATCTGTCGCTAATTCGTACATCGAAATATGGGGATAACTACACCTATATTTTATCAATGGCCGGAAGACTTAAGTCACAAGTCACAACATAGAGGGTGTTTGATTAAACTTATAAGCTCTTCAAAACATCTTATAAGAAGTTTGAGAGCTTATAAGTTGTTTAAATTTGTTTGATAATTTTTTTTAGAAAAAGATCTTATAAGCTCTGAAAATAAGGTGTCTAAAGCTTATAAAATTATTTTTAAAAAAGTAAGGGAACCCCAACTTATTTTCAAAATAAGATCTTATATCAACAACTTCCTTTAATTTTGACTATTTTAAATACAAAATTGTCATTACTAACATCTTAAAAGCTACACCTTCTTATTTTATTCAAACACTTCAACAACTTATTCTTAAAATAAGATCTAACATCTTATAAACTCTAAATACAACTTATAAGATATAAGAGTTTATAAGATCTTTTAAATAAGCTTAGCAAAACACCCTCTTAATTTGTGGCTATTTAGTAATTAATTTTTTTATGTCAATTTCAGTCGGCAATTCGTGGTTAGTTCATGGCTTTTTAACTACGGACTACATTTGTCAAGCTTATACAGTTAAGCAGACTTAGGTTAGCACCGCACAATGGTAATTTACCCTCCTAAAATATCGGACGGCAATTTTTCGCCCATGAATCCATAACTTGTTCTTTGTTTCTCGTCTTTCCATTTTCTTTAATTCTTCTAGCATGGATTACATAGATTGTCTATTGTTCCCTGAGATCGGTGGTCTCCTCCGCCCATTTCGAATATTTTCACAAAACAGAATTCTTCAATTAGGGTTGTGAATACTTCTCTACCAGCGTGCGCATTGGACCATAATTTGCATGATGACCTCTACGCAGTGCACAAATCGACGGTACCACATAAGGAACCTTTTGCGGTACATGCACCACACGGAACTAATAACAGGGATTATGGGTTCCACACATCTCCAAACCTACTTGTGAATGAATAACATACATATGTGCAAGCCACAAAGACGGTAGATGATTTCAGACCCGTTAAAAAAGGGGAATACTTCTCAGTGACGATGGATGAGGAAATCTATCAACAACGGACGACGGAATTACGAAATTTGTTGATAGTCTTTATACCTAAAGGGGTTAAACCGTTCTTTCTAGAGGAGTTCAACAAAAGCTAACCATTTTGGAAGGTTACGACACAATGGAGATTGGTTCCGTTGGGTAAAGGCTATTACAATATTCAATTTGCTAGTATGGACGACAGAAATAGAGTGTTTGCTAAAGAAAAGTGGCAACTTCTATCGGGTACAATCCGTCTTATGAATTGGATTCCGGATTTTAACCCGTACAAGATTAACACATCCGTCGCACAAGTTTGGGTTCGAATTTATGAGTTAACCTATGAATATTGGCGCAATTCATTGATTAAAGATTGTTAGTTCTATCGTCACACCGATTCAGATTGATAGTAGATGTTTGTCCGGAGAAGTGGGTTACTTTGTTCGGGTTTTAGTGGAGTTGGATTTAAATAAGCCCCTCCAGGAGTTTATTATGGTGGAAAGAAAGGTCCATTGTTCGTTTGCTTCCCTTGGTTATGAGAATTTGCCGGAGTTCTGTGCTCATTGCGGATTGTGGGACATAATATTACACATTGTCGGCATGTAAAAACCAAGGAAATAAATGGGAACAATGATCAGCCGACTAAAGATACTAGTCCAATCCAAGGAAGATCGTCAGTTCGTGGACGTGCACCAATTAACAAAGGTAAGAAAGTGGATACGGAAAATTGGGTGCAAGTTAAAAAATGACACGAACGTTCTAAGGAGGGAGGTATTACATCGGCATCAATTTAATTGAAAAATCCTTTCGAGATTTTATAGGAAGAGAAAGAGGATATGGATACGACAAACTTGGTTCGTCAAGTTAATGAAGAAATCACTTCGGTGAAAAATGTTCTACCTACGGATAACAGGAATAAGGATAGACGTATGATCGAGTACACACCATGAACTGAGGTACAGAACACCAATTTTCCGACCATGGCAGCTGCGGCACGTAAAAGATGGGCGGACATGGAAGAGGAAGAAGTTCTTCAAGATATGGATTCCAACACGCATCAGCACCAAAGTAATCATGCAGCTAACTAAATGACGTAAGGAAAGAGGAGTTATGACGAGCAATTACCGACGTCTCCAAGAGCTTACCTTTGACAGCCTACGAGTTGAACTCTAATGACCCTTCAGAGAATTTTCAAGCCACCGCGGCTATGGCTCGGAAACAATGGTCTGACATGGAGGACGAAGAGGAGCAAGAAGAAGAGGAACAAGAAAAATTTGAAGCTTTAAAGATTTGTCTTTCCCTCATATGATTCTTCAGAAGCTATGAAGTCTATAGCAATTATGGCTCGTGGATCCTGGGCCGACATTCCACATGCTACACTAGACCATCAAGAAGATACTTGAGCACACACTAAAACAACAACTATGCCATTCAAAAATCTTCTAGAAATAGACGCCCTTCATTTAAATTGTATTTTTAAGTTATTTTTTACTTTTCTTTTTTCTGAAATTTAACATTATTTTTCATTTGCTACCTGATCGGCTTGTGATCAGGACCTTTTCTTTTCTTTTATATATTTCAATTTATTTAAAAAAATACTACAGACTACATCAGTCTCTAAATTGCGGAGGTATTTGTCGGTTTTCTTGCAGTGCTTGCAAAATCCAAGTAATAATATATATAGTCAAGTTCCAATTTTAAACTTCTTAAAAGAAAGTCCAAATTTTGAATCGTCTTATTCAAAATCGATTTTGGCCCTTTTTACAATTGTTCATTACCAAATAAATGGGATAGATCAAATTATTGATTGATAAACTGAACAAATTATAGTATATAGTGAAACATTTTTTTGAGGCAAACTAAAAGATTTTATTAGTTCAAAGCATCAAAAGATAGAAAGTTTACAATGCAAAGAGGTGGACTATTCCACACCGATGGACTATCAAAAGAAAAAAGATCGTTTTACCTGGTTCATGGGCAACCATGTTAGCATTACGACGCACAAACGCTACCGACACTTCTGGCTCACTTTGCAAACAAGCACGACATTCTTGGATAACAGAGTCATATTCTGACTTCCCCTCTCTTGAGATGCTAAACTCTCAACCACATATTTAGCATCCGTTTCCACCACGACTTGTCTAACACCCAATCCACGTATCCACGAAAGTGCTTCTCTTATACTGATTTCTTCCGCTTCTCTAACTGCATAAATACCTGGAAAATATATAGTTCAGGCCACCACAAAATCACCTTGATCATTTCTTAAAACCATTCCAATACCTGTAAGTTTCCTATGTTGGCATATTGCAGCATCTACATTGCACTTCATAAAGGGGAATTCAGGTTTTTTCCACACTTGCACCAGTTCATCTATATCAATGTTACCCGCAACATTATTCAAACTCATTGTAACACTCCAGTCTGTCAGTACAGAAACAGCAGTACGAACAGTACCAACAGTAGGGGACTGTGTCTTCTCCCAAATCTCACAATTCATCTGTCTCCAAATACTCCACAGGATCGAGCAAAATTTGCTGCTAACCATGAGTCTGAGTTATTGATACCAGATTCCACAAATTCAAGGAAAAACTCTGTTGTAGATGCATGTTCCTCCACAAACTCCTTTAGTTCAGCAACACTCCAACAAGATGAGCAGTGACTGCAAGATACAAATACATGCCAACAAGTTTCAAAATCACTTTTACAAAATACACAAACAGGTTCAATAGATATGTTCCTCATGGATAAATTACTCCGAAGTGGGAGACAATTCCTACAAACTCTCCAAATATTTTTTTTTATCTTTGGTGGCAAATTCAATTTCCAGATTTTACTCCATAAAGTTGAATTTTCTACGGTATTATCTTATGAGAAATTCCGAGCAATCCGGCATCCACTCTTCACCACATACTTCCCTCTTTTATCATAATGCCAAATTCTGAGATCATCTACAGCACTAGGATTGAGAGAAATATTAGTAATTTCCTCAACATCTCTTCCACAAAAAATTCCTCCAATAAGCCCACATCCCATTGAGAGGTTCCTGGTATGAATAACTCATTAACAGTCAAGTCTGCTAGTGCTTGATTAACTGGGGTAGTAACAAAAAATTTAGAATTATCTCTCAACCAAGGTTCTCCCCAAACCTTCCCCACACCTTGACATTAATTCTCCTTTTCCAATCTTCCAACGGACCCCTTTTTTAAGCACTACTTGAGAACTCCAAATGCTTCTCCAAATAAAACTAGGATAAGATCCTAGTTTCACATTTAAAAAATCCCCTTTTGGGAAATATTTGGCTTTGAAAATCTTGGTGACCAAAGCATTTGGCTCCATCATGTTATAAACAATTTGAAGAACTAATTAACTGAAAACCAACTTGAGGCTTTCAGGAAAATCCATTTTTACTATGTATTTTCTATTTATTTGTTCTTTTTTGTTGTTTTTGATTTGTTGTGTTATCTATCTGACTGTGTATCTTTTTATTTCTTTTGTAGTGAATGTGGGATTTTTTGTTGCTTGCTATGCCGATCACTTTATTGTTGGGAAAGCTATGGACGTTGAAGCGTTTGAGATAGAGAACGAACAAGCAAGGCTCAGTTATCTACTTCACAGTCATGCTAAATTGAAGCTGCAAAATGGTGATGATGATGACAACGACAATGAGATTCTGCCTCCACTTCCTAATGATTTTAGAGAATTATTATTACGTAAATTTTAATGATGGTGTGTCAGGTTGAACAATATATTTAAGTTTGGTATTTTTAGTAGTATGGAACTATTTGTATTTGATGAACATTCTAGGGTCTGGATTGTTATCGGCTATTTTGATTTACAATATGTGGGATTGGATATATTATTTCTAAATAAGTCGCTTCCATTGTTTTTTTCATCTAGAAGAAAGAAAGGATGAATACTCATTAAAGAGTCGGGAAAAAAAGAAGAAAAAAAGAAAAAAAGAAAAGGAAAGGAAATCGACTTTTTAAATGAGTTTGCTTTGAATGAACTTGTAGGTTGGGATTTGTGATGTGAGGTGAAAGTGGATTTTATAAAAGAAAAAAACAGAAAGGAAATACAAAAAGTTGATAAGATTGAAAGGTGATTGGGGTAGCATATTGGGTTTAAATGAGAAAAATTGGAGTTAATTGCATCTCTGGTACCACATGATTTTCTTCATTATAATTTTAGTCCCACGTTTGCGCAATAATCCCATAGGATTAATATTGTTGCAAAAGAAGTCCCGAGATCCTAAATTCAACATATTTGGTCCCATAATTTTCAAGGGTTGCACCTTCGGTCCCAAAATATTTTGTTTTACATTGTACTCAATTTGCTTTAGATTGTTGACTCAAAATGGTATCAGAGCCCAAGTTTATTAAGAACTTTTAGTTATTTTTTATTATTTTATGTAATTAACAATTGGTGAGGAGAATTTTCTCCGAGAATATGGATCTGGGCAATTGTCCAAGATGCTTACCATACAGGACATATCGTCAAATTTTGACGATATATGCACAAGAACACCAGGACAAGATAGCATATTGGAACAACCAATATGTTGAAAAAGAATGTGCATGAGCCGATAGGGAAACCTTGAGGCAATGCGAAATGCGAGTGATATGTCATATGAGTTTCTGGACTGTAAACCAGACCTTATATGTCGAGTTGATGAACCTCCAAGAAGCGGTTCATGGGAATGTCCATCAGAATAATGATTCCTGATGGAGTACCAGAATGGAACGAGATACTTCCAGATACATCTAAGATCTCAGCAGATCTTAGAGAGATCCAGAAGACCGTGCAGAATTATGGCAACCGCCATATTCATCTACTAGCACAAGTTCATCAGATTCAGAGCCAGATGGAGACGATGATGAAATATCAGAAGGAAACTCTTGAAATCCTTCATGATATTCAGAAATGAGTCAAGAACCTGGAGGACAAACCAAGTTCATCAGGAGGAAAGAAATGTATTGATTTCGGAACGGTACCCTATTTACACCAAAAAGGGAAATCAATCGAAGTTATACGAAAAATGACAGATGATGAAAAGCTTATCGCTGTCATCAAAGGAAAATCCGTCACACATTAAAAGTGATGGATATGGAGAAGATGAATCTTAAAGATCTACATGACCTTGCAGAATCCTTCGCGGGATTAGGTATTGTAGATTTAAAGATGAACACGGGATATGGAACGGCTTTGCTTACCTATGACCCACAAGAAAGACCAATTCCACCACCGCCACCAGTAAATCCCAACGTTGCAAAAAGTGCGGGTTCAAATCATGGAGCCTAGGATGAGAGAATGCATCACGTAGGAGATTTCACCACAAGGAATGAAACACTTTCAGGAACAGGAGCTCGACCACCTCTTGCAGGAACTCGACAATCTTCTAGAAGGCCAAATGTTTATCAAACACCTTATGGAAGATCACACCTCGACCCAATACATCCATATGAGTTGATGCTAAATCTGGATATCCCAGATTTTAAAAATCGAGAAGTTTTCATTGATGAATGGGCATCAGCTATGAGGATTGCAGTAGGTACCCTTGATCTTACGAAAGATTCCTTCATTTTACTCATTGAAATGAGTCTTGAGGGATCCATAAGGATTACATGGGATATGACTGAAGCAAGTATGAAAAGCGCGGTCACATCAGGAGAATCACTAAAAGGAATTGTCGATGATATGGCAAAATTATTCAAAATCCATTTTATCGGCACATGTTACTTTGAGGGATTAGAAGAAGAAAAAAGAAAAATATATAAACAAGTCCTCTACAGCCTCGAGTTGCATGATATTTGTCATATTGACGAATATATCAAGTTGTTCACCGAGTACCGGTGGAAATCCAAGATTGGAGACAAAGAAGCTTCACAGCTATTCCTTGCAAAAATTCCAAGTCCCTGGAGAGAAATGCTTATTAGGGAATACAAGGATGCAACGGATTTAGATATAGTGGCTAGAAGAATGTCTTTCTTGAAGGCCAAGTTATTTGAATGGTGCTACCAAGCAGCACTATACCGGAATTATAAGATATTACGAGGAATTAATAAATCAGTTCCTCTATGTTGCGTACACAATGATATCCCAACAGTTGTGGGAGGTCAACCAAGGCGGCATAAGAAGAAGAAGGAGAAAAGCCATCCATATCGCCGAGGAAGCAGCAACAAAAGAAGTAGGTTTTCATGGAGACCTAGAAAGTTCTGGTCAAACGAAAAACCTGAAGTTATAAATCAGGGGAAAGACCAGCACCAAGCAGGGGTAGAGCCTCATCATCAGGTTCTAATCAAGCAAGTACCATCAGAACCCCAGGGAGAAGAACTTTTAGGCGAGCTCGTACCAGAGCTAATGAAAGTTTCAAAGATTGTAATTGTTGGACATGCGGAGCGAGAGGGCATATCTCAACGGATTGCCCAGAGAATCAGAAACGAGGAGTAAGACAGTTCAAAGCTACACCAGAAATCGAAGAAGCTGTCTACTATCAAGATCTAATACAGGTGCATCAATTTGAGGATATACCTTCAGATGAAAGCATCTATAAAGAAGAGATCTATTCTGATGATGGAAGTAACTCACTTCGAGAAAGTGAAGTGAAGAAGAAATTCTTCAGCAGACGGTTAGGGAGGATATGTCATGATTCCTCTCTCACACTACGGTTTCTCATAAAACTCTTATGAGAATTATGAAGGAAGATCCAAAGCTTCAAATTTATGATGGTTTGTAGGTCCCAAGGGGTGTGAGTGTAAGGTGTAGAAGGGGGGTTGAATAAACCTTACCAACTTTTTGATTTAGTCCTTTTAAAATTGTTCAGAGTTAGTTTCACAGCTAAGTCCCTGATGGACAGCTAAGTTAGTTAACCAGCAGAGTTAGCCTCTCAACAGACTCGACTGAGTTGTTGATAGAATAACTCAGCTGCTTAGTCTTATACTTAACTTGGCTGTGATAAGATTTTCAGCGGAAGACTTAACACCCTTGAATTTGGTTTAAGTTTGTTTTAACACTTGTTTTAGCACTTGTTAATTATCAGTTAGATAGCAAATTATCAGCAGATATTAAATGATATGCAGAAAGTAAATGCTGAAATGTAAATGACACAATAAATTTTATATAGGTTCGAAGATGGGATAATTCTTCTACTCCTCTCTTCTCCAACTCCTGGAGGAATTCACTAAGTATTGATCAGAGTATAGAGTGGTTATCAGTCCAGATACAAGTCTTGATCACACAGTTGACTTGATCCTTTGGGACTCAGTCTGGAGATGCCTTGGTCACACGGTGGCTTCTCACGACTCATCTTCTTCACAGGGCAGTGCGCTTGCTACTACTGACCCACTTGCTCAAGCTTCTTGGATTTGATCACGAAGCCCTCCAATAACTTGAGACGGTTCGACCTTGAACCTTCCTACAATCCTCATTGGAATGTAGACCCCTTTTGATTTTTCAGAAATTTCCTCTTCAACAGTTTGAAGTTGTCTCTCCTTCACAAAGGTTGGTGTTGGATTGATTTCCTTGAAGTTTAGGCAAAGTGATTTCTTTCCTCCAATTTGTATATCGCGAACATTACTTGTCCATGCTTGAGTCAACTGCATAGCTAAATTTAGTCCGCACAAGCTAATTAAATCCCTATCATCAATGATTTTGGAATAAGACATCCAGAAAATTATAAATTGGACCAAATGTACAATTTTTAAAAAGACAATGGTTGTTAACATTACCTTTAAAACATAAATAATTAAAATTTATTTTGGCCAAACTTAAAGGACGAAAAATGTTATTACTCAATTCTGTAGATAAAAGCCCTAACAATGTCCTCAATGAAGAAATAGAGAGAATTTTATGTGGTTTTATTTCATAATAGCTCAAAATTACAAAGAAGGAGCACCAGCTCTATTTATAGGAAAGTAAGACCCATAACTGCTAAGTTGCTAATCAAAGAAAGAAAATGTGTTTCAACAAAAAATAACAACTAAAACAAACAACTCAGTTGCAGCACACTAGTGAAACTGAGAGGAGTGAAGTAATATTTCCAACATCTCCCCCTCAAGTTGGGAGATTATGAAGATCTTTCAGCCCCAACTTGCCAAGAAGATCCAAGAACCTGGGCTTCCTAAGAGACTTAGTAAAAATATCAGCAAGCTGGAGAGCGGAAGAAACCTTCTGAGGGATGATAAACCCAACTTTAAACTGATTACGAACAATGTGACAATCAATCTTCAAATGTTTAGTCCGCTCGTGGAAAACAGGATTGGCCACAATGTGGAGAGCGGCTTGATTGTCACACCAAAGAGGGATAGGTGTAGGAATAGAAATATCAAAATCATGAGCAAGTTGAGCCAACCATTGCAACTCACAGACAACGGTGCTTAAGGCACGGTACTCCACTTCAGACGAAGACTTGGAAACTGTGGTTTGCTTCTTAGTCTTCCAAGAAATAAGAGAAGAGCCTAAGAAGACACAAAACCCAGTCAAAGATCTTCGAGTGTCAGTACAAGATGCCCAATCCGCATCACTATACCCTGTCAGCTCAAATGCACCCCCAGCGGGATAAAACAACCCAGTAGAAGGGCAGCCTTTTAAGTAACGCAATACACCCAAAGCTGCCTCCCAATGCGAACTATAGGGATCATTCACAAACTGACTTAATTGTTGTACACAATAGGTGATATCAGCCCGAGTAAGATTTAAGTACAATAATCTTCCAACCAAACGTCGATACTGATCCGAATTTGCCAGTGGTGTACCAGATTTTCCACTCAACTTAAGACCCTGTAGGAAAGGCAATGAGACTGGCTTACAATCAAGCATCCCCGTATCACGGAGGATGTCCAAAACATATTTACGCTGGTTAAGATAGACCCCATCAGATCCTCGAGCAATTTCAAGGCCAAGAAAATATTTTGCTGACCCCGTGTCCTTGATTGTAAACATTTTGTCAAGATAGAGCTTGAGAGTTGTGATGTCCTCTAAAACTGAACCAGTTATGAGGACATCATCGACATAAATGAGCAGCGCAAGATAAGATGTATCAGTCTTCCGGAAGAAGAAACAATGATCATGCTGAGATTGGGAGAGCCCGTACTCCACTAACTTTTTACACAACTCCACATTCCACTGTCTAGAGGCCTGTTTAAGTCCATAGAGACTTCGCTTCAATCTGCAAAATTGGCCTGCTGCAGCCTTATGATATCCATCCGGAGGAATCGTATAAATCTCCTCATCTAGAAAACCATGGAGAAACGCATTATTTATATCCAATTGTTGTAAATCCCATCCCTTGTACACTGTCGTGGCAATAAACAACCGCATAGTCACTAGCTTAGCCACCGGAGAAAAGCTATCCAAATAGTCCAACCCATATATTTGATGATACCCCTTAGCAACCAATCGTGCCTTGAATCTGTCTATTGTTCCATCAGGATTCAGCTTCACTTTATACACCCATTTGCTACCAATTGCCTTTTTACCATGTGGTAAAGAAGTGAGTTCCCAAGTTTCATTCTTCTCAAGAGCTTCAAGCTCTTGATTCATAGCATGAATCCAATTGGCATCTTTACAAGCCTCAAAGTAACTGTTTGGTTCTTGAACCCCAGAGAGATTGGCCAAAAAAGCCACATAGCTAGGATTAAGTGTAGGGGAGACAGATGTAGGAAATGTGTGAAGAGGATAATGAGTACCTGTAAGGCTGAGCGGTGGAGCAGTGTCAGAGGTGCAAGGCACAAGTGTTGTAGAAAAATCACTAACATAATCCTTTATCCAGACTGGAGGATGAACCTGTCTGGTACTTCTTCTAAGTATAGGAGCTGGAGGCTCATTTGTAATATGAGCAGGATTAAGAGGCAAAGTATCAGGAACAGCAGACTCAATGGTAGAAATGAGAGGCAATGGTGTAGAAGTAGAAGGAGACTCTGAAATATGAATGAAAGGAAAGGAATGTTCAAAGAATTTCACATCCCTGGAAATTAGAAACTGGTGAGTGTCAAGATTGTACAATTTGTATCATTTGATCCCTGAATGATATCCCAAGAAAACACATTTAAGTGCTCTAGTGTCAAATTTATGTTTATGTGGATGAGTATTGGTAGCATAAGATAAACACCCAAATGGCTTCAAGTTAGTGTAATCTGGGGTTTTTCCATAAAGCAACTCATATGGGCTCTCCCAACCCAAAATGACACTAGGCAACCTATTTACAATATGTGTAGCATACATCAAGGCATATGTCCAAAATCTAACTGGCATCCCAGACTGAAAGATCAATGCTCTTCCAAGATTGAGTGGTGTTCTATGCTTCATTTCTACAACCCCGTTTTGTTGGGGAGTGTAGACACAGGACCTCTGATGCAAAATTCCCAAGGAATGAAACAAATTTTGCAACTCATGATTTACAAATTCTCCCCCATTATCAATCCTGACCTCCTTAACCTTCGTTTTAAATTGAGTCAACACATATTGAAAGAAGATTTTAAGTGTATGTGGCACCTGACTCTTATGAGCAAGGAAATATGTCCAGGTGGCCCTAGTACAATCATCCACCACAGTCAACATGTAGGGAGTGTGTGAAGCTCCCTCATGTGTAAAAGGTCCCCATACATCAACATGGATAAGATCAAAGCAATCAGCATCCTTAGTAATACTAACAGGGAATGATAATTGTGGTTGCTTAGATTTATGACACACCTCACATTCATCAATCAACCTTTTATTAACAGTGGTATAAAAAGGTTTCAAATAAGAGATATGTTCCAATATAGGAAAAGAAGGATGACCAAGCTTCACATGCCAATCCAACAACACATTATTACAGGAATTAGAAGAAGAGGAGTAAAAACTGTGATGATGACCAAATGAAGATAAAGAATGAATGGAGTTCGGTTGGAGGATATATAGCCTGCCTTGTGCCTTTCCCACTGCCACCACCTCATCAGTCTTCAGGTCTTGTAGGACACAATGTGTGGGAAAGAAAACAAAGTTGAGATTAGAAGACTCAGTCAATTGAGCAACAGACAACAGATTGTAAGAGAATGAAGGAACCAGCAATACATCATCAAGAGACAAGGATTTAGTAATTTGAGTCTTCCCTGTGTAAGTGACTTGCTTAGAGGAACCATCAGGTATATATATGGTAGTTTTAGTGCTGACAGGATGCAAATCAGTGAGAAGTTTCTCATTGTAGCACATATGCTTACTGGCACCAGTGTCAATTATCCAGTTGTGCTTACTTCCTCCATGAAAAGTAGATAATGCACAATGTGTGTCATGTATGAGGCTCTTACCAGCATAATCGACAAAGTGTACATAGTTCATGTTCACACTACTTCCTCCTGACTTGTTGGTTCCCCCTGCTCCACCATATATTTTGCAATCTCTTGTTGAATGAGAATAGCCATATCTCCCGGTGAATGTGTATCGTCGCCCTTGGCCGAGTTTGAGCCATTTCCTCATGTACTATATTTCCATCTCGTGGTAAAATTAGTTGCATTTCGCATCCTTTGTTCCTTGAGAGTTTTAAACCAACGGATATCCATGAAGCTTGAAATATTCGGACATTTCATGCCCAGGAGCTCGACAATGTTCACAAGTGAGTTTAGCATTTTCTTATTTCGATCTACAAAATCCCCGCCTCTAGGCGCAATTTGCATTTGTGTTATTTGACCACCTAGATACTGTCCTCTCCTCGTGATCGGTATGGTAGGTGCATTCTTAGCCAAAGAAAGTTGTTCCATCCAAGCCTTCAGTAGAACTCACAAGAACACTTATTTGCCTCTCAACTCTCTGTACCATCGAATATGCCTTATTCACATTAGGTAAAGGATCCATAATAAGGATCTGACTTCGGATGTGATCGTAGGACTCATTCAGCCCCATTAGAAATTGATTCAATCGAGTTATATTCTCTAGATCCATAGACGCTTTAGTGTTTCCACGTGTGCATGATGTAGCAGGTGCCAAACTGATGTACTCGTCCCAAAGCTTCTTCAACTTGGTGAAATAAACCGCTACAAAGTTAACTCCTTGAGTGAGATTCACAATATCTCTCTGCAATTGATACAAAACCGTCCCATTGCACTCTCCAAAATGCTGCAAAATATCATCCCAAAGCTCATGTGCAGATTCAACATATATGAAGGCATCGACTATGTATTTAGCAATAGTATTCAAAATCCAGTTGGTAACCATCAAATCAACTCTTCTCCATTGCTCATATTCAGCTGAATCAGCTGCAGGTATAGGAATACTACCATTGACAAATCCTAATTTAGTTTTCGCTCCTAATGCAATTTTCATCGATCGACTCCAGGACTGATAGTTGTTTCCTGTGAGTTGAATTGAAACTAGAAGTAAACCTGGATGATCGAAACCATGGAGTTGAAATGGATCCTCTTCCTTCACTTCCTTCGCAGTCATCTGATTCACGAATTGAAATTGTCCTTGAGTATTGCGTCCTCCTCCAGCAATGATGTTATTCCAAGCACCACGTCGATTCGCCATAAGATCCAAAACCCGGTGCTCTGGATACCATGAAGAAATAGAGAGAATTCTATGTGGTTTTATTTCATAATAGCTGAAAATTACATAGAAGGAGCACCAGCTCTATTTATAGGAAAGTAAGACCCATAACTGCTAAGTTGCTAATCAAAGAAACAAAACGTGTTTCAACAAAAAATAACAACTAAAACAAACAACTCAGCTGCAGCACACTAGTGAAACTGAGAGGAGTGAAGTAATATTTCCAACACTCAAACTTCCCTTTTTTTGCAGTTTTAATATTGGAAATGGAGACAAGCCATCCTGGAATTCCATCCATGGGTTTCCCTAAAGATTTTAAATGCCCTATTTCCATAGAGCTGATAAAAAATTATGTAACAATCTCCACAAGGGTGACCTCTGACGAAAAAAACACATCGACAAGTGGTTTCACACTTTCAAGAAAAATATTTTCCTTGCCACAATGCAAAACATCGAGAATTTAGACATGACTCCAAACCATACCCACAAGAGAATAACCGTCACACGGCACAATTCACAGCCTTTTTCCAACACCACCACCATTTGACCATGCACGATGAATTGGCAGCTCTTCATGGGATAATTGATTCTACTCCCTTAAGGTAAGTCGAAATGGGTGAGAAAACAAAAGGTAAATTTCAAATCACAAAAAAAAAAAAAAAACACAACTTTCTTTCAAAATTACAAATACTCACTTGCTATGTGTCTGTTTTACTAATTTAATTAATGACAAATTTAGATACATACATGCCAACACTTTTGAATCACTAATACACGTACCTTGACTATTGCCATGGAAGTTGTTTTTTTTTTATGTTAAAAAATTTTAAGGCCCTTCATAAAAATTGATACACATTTAGTGCATCTAGAATACACTATTGTAGAAATAGTTTCTTGTAATGACATTTGGTTGTCGCAAAAATCAAAAGTCGTCGCAAATAAATCTGTTGCGAGCAGTGGCGTAGCCACATGAGGGCCAGTGCGGTCGATGGACCGCACTAGATTTTGGAATTGCTCTATTAAATTTGGGTTGAACTGCACTGGGTACTTGGGTAAATTTTGGTTGGACCACACTAAAAATTCAACCTATAAAAAAAATTAAATTAAACTTCAAAAGACTAAAAGAATCAAGAATCACCTGAGCCAATTAAGGCATTGAATGCTCCAAAGTTGATAATACATATCTTTATGGGAATAATTTTCAAATACGTTTTTGGATATAAAAGTCATTTTTTCATAATAATAGTTGTTTCGTTATTAATTTAGCATTGACTTTTGGATAAGTCACTTCTCCAAAACGCTCACTCAAGATGACCTGAAATTAGAGAGTATGAAAATCGGCAAAAAACTGCTAAAGGTACAACCTTCAGATTTGTTTTTTTTTATTGAAACATTTTTTATTTTTTGCTTTTTAAAAATTTGGCGCGATAATTGCCGAGTAGAAACGATTTTTTTTTACCACACTGGACAAAAATCCTGGCTACGCCCATGGTTGCGAGAACCCATTCTCGCAAAAACATTGTTGCCACTATTTTATAGCAATGTATTAGCAACAACGTGTGGTCACAAATAACTCGGCAATCATATTTCCCTCCTGGCTGATGTGGCATTACTATTCCACCACGTTTTGTTGTGGTTCTTCTTGTTCCTCGAACTCATCTGCTGCTCAAAAGTTGATTTCACCAACATATCGTAAAATTTCAAGTCCCTTTAATATTTAAACCCAATACAGTAATATTTTTGCTAAAAATCTAATATGTTGCTAAAAAAGTAATAGAAAATCTATGAAAATAATAATAATTGTTACCTGCCACCTATCTGAAATAAACATATTGCAGACACATTGTCAGTGCACCGGTTCACGAACATTATCTGGTACGTTAGCTCTCGCACGAGCTAGGTTTTCCAAACCACCATTTTCTTTAAAATGGTCGTACAAATCACTCTTCCAGTCCCGGTAACGCTTCTTTGCATCCCGCTCGACCATTCCACGTAATATACCATTTCTGTAGGTGTAATCGACAGAGAAATAAGCCTGAAATAAAAACAAAATATATTAAACAACTTGAATAATTCATAATGTAATGCATAATGATTAAAATAAAAAATATGCACTAATTAGCAACATACCAACAAGCTATCAAAGACTTGTGTTCGCTGATGCAATAGGATCTCATCCCATGAATAGTGGAAGAGCTCACAATAGTCTCGTGTATGGATCTCAACTGTATTTTCGTATAATGATCTATCAATGCCTAAGGACTTCCATGTATCATCTCACCAGTGGCGGACTCACCTATATGGGGAGGGGGGCCCTGGGCCCCCCTCCCCAAAACATTTTCATTTTTTCTTTTTATATATATAAATAAAAATTGGGCTCAATTTATATTCTTAAATTTTGATTTGGTAATTATTATTTAATGAGTTGGAAATTAATGTGTTGGTTAATGAACCTTATTCAAAGCCCTCATTATTATTAATCAGTTTTTATTTTTATTTTTTTTTTAAGATATTGAGATTGAAGTGGTTTTAGATGAAACTTTTGATTGGCCTACACTATATTTAATACCTTTCTCTTTTTTGTAGATGAAGACACAAAAATAGACACATTATCAAAGATTTTTTACTAGTATAAATTGTAAAGAAAATTGCATAAAAATTTAATATAAAACTACTTATAGATGATTTTCATGATATACAGAGAGACCTTCTAAAAGTTTAGAAAAAATTATAGGTTATCGAGTGCGCATCCGAAGAGTCGCTGGGGGTTCCCGCGTTATCAAAAAAAACATTTTAGGATTGTAGGTCACCTAGTGCACATTTGAAAGGTAGTGGTTGAGGTTCCCGTGTTATTAAAAATAGTATTAGGATTGTAATTGTGTATTTAGGGATGTTTAATGATGAATGTTGATATTGTATTGATACAAATATATAATATATTTTTAATATTCTTATTATATAAAGTAAAATTTGATCTTCCAACTATTGGTCGGCCCCCCCACGTGTCGAGTGCTGGTTCCGCCCGGACCGCCCCTGCATCTCACTCGTTGAACTCTATATGGATTTTTTCACCATTCGATGTTCGTCACTGGGCTTTTTCTCCCTTCGCCCGCCCTCGTCCCTTACGAACTGGAGAGGCTGCATAGCATTAGAATAATGCATTTTAGTCTATTAAATATTCCGCACAAAATTCTATTAACATTGCTTTTTGGACTATGAAAAGACAGGACGAAAAGTTGCAATGTTCTTAGTACAATCTCCATAGGTATTGTATTATGGAAGAACATTATTAACCAATAGTTATAAAGAGAAACACTAAGCAATAGATGTCTCCTAACAGGAAGCCATCATTATGTAAATATAAAGGCTCCGTTTGGTTGGGTATTATGTGAGTGATATCACTCACTTTGTTATTATTTCATCTCCATTATTTTGTTTGGTTCAATTAGACAAAGCCCTGTAAATAGTGTTGGCCCGTTAATTTATCCCCTCAATAAGGTAATAGCTATCCCACCCCCTAGGTGGGATGAGCAAGATTGCACTTTATCATCCATGCTCAAATTAGATACATACCCCTTTTATACAATGTAAAGTAAGGATTTTAATTTTTAATAGGAGGGCCAATTTGGAATATGCAATATAAAATAAGGACAAAAAAGTACTAGCACACTTGTTAGACTATTAGGCTTCATTTGGTTGGGCATTATGTGAGTGATATCACTCACTTTGTTATTATTTCATCTCCATTGTTTTGTTTGGTTCAATTGGACAAAGCCCTATAAATAGTGTTGGCCCGTTAATTTATCCCCTCAATAAGGTAATAGCTATCCCACCCCCTAGGTGGGATGAGCAATATTGCACTTTATCATCCATGCTCAAATTACATACATACCCTTTTTGTACAACTGCCCATTTTTGAAATATACAATGTAAAGTAAGGATTTTAATAGGAGGGCCAATTTGGAATATGCAATATAAAATAAGGACAAAAAATCTTAAAGACACTTGTTAGACTATTAATACACACCCTCAATTAAACAATTTATTACAAAACCATCACATTCCCAAAACTCAATCCTTCATTCAAACACCTTATTGGACCTTATTATATCCGTAGGATAAGGCAAAAAATGTAGATGGGAATTAATCAAGCCCATTATCTTAGGCCAACCAAACGAGCCCTTAATATACACCTTCAACTAAACAATTTATTACAAAACCATCACATTCCCAAAACTCAATCCTTCATTCAAACACCTTATTGGACCTTATTATATCCATAGGATAAGGCAAAAAATGTAGGTGGGAATTAATCAAGCCCATTACCTTAGGCCAACCAAACGAGCCCAAAGAGAAGTGCAAAAGTTGAAGGGAGAAAATAACATGAACTACATAATGGCAAGGCCCATTTGCCAATTTGTTATACTTGCCATTTTATTTTTTATTATCCTCGCTATTTGACAAATGCTCATATCACTACTGCAGAAACTAGTTGTAGCGACAACAATATGTCGTCGCAAAAGATTTAATGTCGCAGCAAATAATTCTTTTGTGGTAACATGTCGTCGCAAAAGAGTTGTCCCAAATAACTTATCCGTTGCAATTTGTTGTCTGCTGAAGTGGCACAATTATTTGCGTAGTTGTCGCTAATACTCAAAAATTTATGATGGCATATATCGACGCAAATACATTATTACCAACGACTAAAGTTGTCACTAAAGACCAAACGTTGTCTCTAATACGCAAATTACTTGTGACTACTTTGTCGATGCAAATAACGTCTAAAACATTAGCGACGACTTTTGTTGTCTGCTGATGTGGCACAATTATTTGCGACGGTAGTTGTCGCTAATACTCAAAAATTTGTGACAGCATGTCGACGCAAATCCAATATTACCAACAACTAAAATTGTAAGACCAAACATTGTCTCTAATACGCAAAGTACTTGCGACTACTTTGTCGATGTGAATAAGGTCTAAAATAGTAGCGATGGCTTTTGTTGTCGCTAAAGCAACTTTTTTTTCTTTTTTTTCCCATTTTTAAACTTGTATTTTCCTATTAAACTTGAATCTACCTAACAATATCAATAATTACCAACAACAAAACTAAATATCAACATAAGATTAAATATCAAACTAAATATATATTCACCAATGTGACCGTTTTAAGAGTAATATATAACAAAATGGAACATCATATCAACTAAGCCTAATCACTCAAATCCTCAGTTTGATCTTCCCCATCCGATGGATGTGCAGTCGATGATGATGATGGAGCACTAGAAGCAGGTGAGGCGGAGGTGGAAAAACTGGCCAAGGTATATCCGGATGCAACTGTGTAAAGGTCTCCCTCATACTGGCAACAAAATCAGCCAATTGACCATGGCTCGTAGCCATGGTCTGTACATGTCCTCGCAGCTCTCAGACGTTGCTGCTCGTCAAAAACTGCAGTTGATGGTCCTACTCCTGGATGGGTGGCAGCGAAAGTCCTGCGTGGAAGACTGGGCCAGATACCAGTCATATGTCCTTTTCGCTGCCCCAAAATCTCTCGCATAATAGCATGCTCATCGACATGCTCAGGGTCTACTGTTAATGTTGTGCAAATCTCTCCTGAAGACGGTGCTACAAGTTGGAAATTTAAAGTATCAGATAATTTATAAATTGAAAATTAAATAATTTATAAACTAGGTCTGCTCAGCTTCGAATTCACCCAAACACCCTTACGTGTACAATTTTCAACCAAAGGCTCACGCGTCTCAGTTGTATTTTATGTATGTAAAAGCAAAAGGGTTTTTAAAAGCAAAGGTCCAGTTGTATTTTAAAAGTCAATCCATGTCAATATGTATTTTTCTACACTAAGTGCCTTAGCAGTTGTCAAATATTTAAGTATGATGTTCAACTCTAAAAGCTGATTAGTATGAATTTTTGGATTTTATTCGTAATTGATTGACAAAATTTTGCAGAATTCATCTTTCTTCCTAAGCTGTACCAACCAATTAATGAAACGAAAAACCTCACATATCAATGCTCAATCCCATAGCCATAACACTGAAACCAGTGAAAGATCTTCACCAGTTCCTTTGGGATATCATGATAAATCTTTTCAAGTTATCAAATCATATTTACAAAAGTCTTAAATATTTGGCCAGGGATTAACATTTTGAACTAGACAATTAGAGCCAGAAAATAAAAGTCTTAAATATTTGGTCAGGGATCAACTACTGCAGGATGAATCGGCTGTTTCAAATATCAAAAATCTGGACTATAATATATATGTACTTAGCAAGACGGGCATTGATATGCTCCTCAAGATTATAGTATACTCACAGACTATATCACAACTTATTACCTTCTTAAACCGGTGTTGGGTGTATGAGATACGACCTTGAATACTATTCCACCATTGTTTGCTTCGGTTCCCCTTGTTCCTCAAACTCGTCCGCTGCACAAAAATCAATTTCACATGCATATCATATATATTAAGGATTAAGGTTGAAAGCTATAATTTCACAAACAATATCAAACTAATCAAAACCAAGAAAAATCTTACAAGAAGAATTACCAATACATACAAAAAATCAGTTGAACAAGTTTATAACAAATAGAAAACTGAATAAGAAATACTTTCCTCTACAATGACTTTCCAACACTTGTTCAACTAAGTTTACCAAGAAAACTGAACAAGTTTATAACAATATCAAACTGGACTGTCCCATTTCTGAATCAGCAGATGAGTGTGATATACTTTCCTCTACAATGACTTTCCAACACCTCTTAATTCAATTTCTTCTCTCCATCATTCAACTTAGAACAAGTAATTCATGAAACAAGGCTATTTTAGAAGCAAACTTAGATGAATTCCACAAGTTTATTACAAACAATAACTAAATGAATAATTATTACCTGCCACTTGTCTGAAATGAACATATCACACACACTCTGCCAGTGCATCGGGTCCCAAACATTTGCTAGTACACTAGCTCTTGCACGATCTAGGTTCTCCAAACCACCATTATTTTTAAAATGGTCGTGTAGATCACTCTTCCAGTCTCTGTAATGCTTCTTTGCGTCCCGCTCGACCATTCTCCGTAATACACCATTTCTGTAGGTGTAATCAACGGAGAAATAATCCTGAAATATGAAAAAAACATAATAAACAGCTTGAATATTTTATTATGTAATGAATCATGTAGCGCTCTTTTCTAGCTTACTTAAATAAATTTTAATGCGGAAAATAATCAAAAATACTCTAAAGAAATCCTTAAAATACGGGACCATAAAAATCCTACTTAGTTCGAAAACCTTGCAGCGGAAATAAATACTAAAAACTATTAGTCCAAAACAATCATACTGAAAAATAAAACGACGTTCCACATTAAATATACTAATAAGTCAACTCGACAAAACATAAGTTAAACTGAAGGACATGGGTTTCCGAGTCACTGCGCCACGCCATCTCCTTCCTCCTCATTATTCTCGTCTGAAAAAAAAAACAACATTCGTGGGATGAGCTTAAAGGAGCTCAACAAGTAATCTCATGCATGAATACGTGCATAATGCAATGACTCAACTTAGTTAAACTGTATTTTCTTTACTTAAAATCCTTTCGTATACATACTTAAAACTTTCTCTTTCTTTCTTTACATAAGACGTTCCTAGGACACGAGCTCGCTTGGTAACACATTGTTCTAATCAGGGTCGCAGTGGGCCTTGTTATTTGGAACCCGATTAACATTTTGCCCGAAGGCACATTTCCATTCGTTTTGCCCGAAGGCACATTTCCATTCGTTTTGCCCGAAGGCCCTTTCCTTTGAACATTAACATTAGCCGCAAGCGGCACATTGTCGGAACGCCGGTCCCCCGCGCCCATTTCCCACTCACTCCAGCATCATAGAACAATGTGTCCCCATTTTTCTTTGAAAAACGTTATTAATTCTAAACTTTAAGACATGACTTTACTTAATGTTTGGATGCTCGTGAAATGCTATGAACATACATTAATAATGATGCATGAACCTAAGTGATGCAACATATCATTAAATACGGGAATAAACGTAAGCGCACATCATAATAATTAGATCACATTAGCTGCGACAATTTGAGAACAAATCATACATTCAATTGATTAGGAAAAACCATATGTTCAATCAATTAGGAAAAAACCTACATTCAATTAATTAGGGATAAACCCTATGTCCCAACTAATTATTGAATATCCTACTTTCAATTAATTAGGGATAAACTATATGTTCAACTAATTAGGGAAAACATTATATTCAATTAGTTAAGGGTAAAGTACTATTGGTTAATTAGGGATGAATCCTATTTTCAATCAAGGAAACTTTATGAATTAATTAGTGAACTCTAGATTCAAATATACCTGGGAAAAGTCATACGTTCACTTAGTTACGGGGAATGCCCTATATTCATTTAATTAAGGAAAAACCCTATATCCAATTACTCAAACCTCTTTAGGGAAAACCCTACACTCAAATAATTAAGGGAAAACCCTACATTCAATTATTAAAGAAACATCCTACATTCAATTAGTCAAGAGAAAAACCCTACGTTCATTTACTCAAGGGAAAACTCTACATTCAATTAACTAATGAAAACTCTATATTCAATTAATATATAAACTCTACATTTAAATAATTATCTATTTCACATAATTATGATTGAACTTAAAATTAGCATAATTTTAAATTTAGTCTTGTACGATTAAGCTTCACAATTATGCATGTGAGTCACACAGTTCTCTACATATAATAATCAATAGCTATTTGCTAACAGAATACGACTCGTAATAGATTGACTTGGGCAGAAATTGGAATTAGTTGTATTAATTACTATATAACTTTTTTTTTACAACAAGCAATTACCCTTTTATTATATTATTATTTTATATCATACATCATCAAAACTTAATAAATTAAAGCAACCAATCGTTTATCTTTCACCAAACAATACGATTATAAGTTATAAAATTGACACTTACTCAAGCAATTTACGAGAGAATATGCAAAGATTACATAATTGGACATACAACTTAAATTAAAAGGACTGGATATCAAAACAAATTACTTTCAACATGTATAACACATACACAGTTCATCGTCAACATATAATACACACACACGAAGGTTATCTATCAGGGAAGAAACCCGATATAACATGCACATATAACAGATAGCGAAATTATAACCTCTCAAAGGGTTCCAATCATATTAAGGCGATAAATCCAACTAATTCATACAACTACACCGATCCATATAATCTAGGCGACCAGCTTGGTGCCAATATAGAAATCAATAACAATAGCTTAAAGCTTAATTCTATATGAAACTAGGGAGATTACTTGCCTGTTCGGTTTAGGGGTAGTGAAATCCTTTTCAGGTCTCTTTCGAATCAACCCTCTTTTTTCTTCTCTTTTCTCTTTTCTCCTCTCTGGCTGATTCCCTCACTCTCTAGGCGTCTCCTACTGTGTTCCCAAAGTGTGTGTTTTACGTGTCTTATATCTGTGTTTTGACCTAATTCCAATTGGGCTAGTTTTAGAGTACATGGGCTTATACTTACCTTACTAACACTATGGGCTTGGTTAAAACTCTAGTCCAAATAAGAGCCCAAAGTGTTTTATAAAACCCACTTAAAATAAAGTCATTATAAAATCTAGAATAATCCAATAATTAAATAATGTCAATACGAAATTAAATAAATTCGGGTCGTTACAAATCATGATTAAAATGAAGAACATACATTAAATAGCAACGTACCAATAACCTATCAAAGACCTGTGTCCGCTGATGCAATGGGATCTCATCCCATAAATAGTGGAACGGCTCACAATGGTCTCGGGAAAGGATCCCAACCTGATTGTCGTATAATGGTCCATCAATGTTTAAAAACATCCATGTATCGTCTCGCTCGTCAAACTCTACATGGATTTTGTTACCATTTGACTTTCGTCACTGGACTTTATCTCCGTTCGCCGTCCCTCGACCCTTGCGAGCAGGAGGTGCTGCCAATTAGCATAGAGGCAATTTACGGCCATCAGAAAAAAATATTTTAGTGTAAAAGGAACTGTTTAATAATTAAAAGAAAGAAGAAAAAAAAAGATATATCAGAAGCATGTGGCACTTGCAATTGCAGGTCTTATACAATCCTAAGAAAACATATATTATTCCTTTCAATCTTCTACAAGGCCAAACAGGTATATGAGAAGTAATATCCAATGGTTTGCCTTTGTCTGTTCTCTGTCAAGTTGTTGTTGTTTCACGCCCTTTTAATCTGTTCTAAGTAGGCAGATTCATAATCATAAACATTCTAAAAGAACCAAATCAAGACGTTTTACACAAAAATATACACAAGCTGTCAAGCACAAAGCAAACACAGAACACAAAAATATAATGTTCATTTGTTCAAGACTCTATTGTACATTTGTACCTTCCCTTTTTCAAGCTGTCAAGCACAAAGCAAACACAGAACACAAAAATATACTACACCAAATTGTACCTTTCCTTTTTCAAAATCACCCTCCGCTTAAAATACCTTTTGACAAAACAGCCAGGTCATCAGATTTCGTCCTACTGGAGATTATTAAAAATGGATGCTCATCTTATAAGATAAACCACACTTTACCATACTTGGGTAGATATGTTGATACACACACTAACCACTATTATGTCTTCTACATAAAGTGGACTAAGTTTGACAGGAATGCTTTTCAAGCATCATTCAAGCCTTTAATTAGCTACAGCTTGAGTACAAACTGTGCCGACTCATGACATAGTTCTGACAAGTTTCTGAAATCAAATTCTCATCAACAGGTAATAAAAAATTGTCAAACTTAACAAAGGAGGTCTATAACAACACAGGAGACTGCAAGGCCATGAATTCTTTACTCTATTTGCTCGCCAGATCATGACTGCTAAAATAGTCCCTCGACAAACTGAACAATAGAGTCGAATGGTAGTAGTCAAGTTATGTCAAAATTGGTCACATCAGGGCTACCGTTTACAAAATATCTCTATTCTTTGCTTCAAAATGTTACAGTGCATGCTCATGCTGATGTGTTGTGTTAACTTGGTAAATGATATTATTTTTGTGACAATATAGCAACAACTTAGTGATGGATTTGTCTGTAGTTAAATATAGCGATGGACATCGCAAAGTAAGGGTAATTAATAAAATTAATTAAAAATAGCAACGAAATCAAAGTAAGGGTAATTAAAAAATAAAATTAAATTAATTAAAAATAGCGACGGAGTTTTATAAAAAATGTGTTGAAATAACGACGGATTATCCGTGGCTAATTTAGCGACGGAAAAATACGTCATTAATTTTGAAAGAATGGTTTAACTTTAGCGACAGAATGCTGTCGCTATATTTAATTTTTTTTAAAATTTTGTTTATCTTTAATATATATATATTATAAACTTGTCAAACCTGTATTCACACAATACGCTTTCGAATACAAAAATATTTGCACAAAATATTTAATACATTACAAAACACACGTCCGAATAAAATATGTTGTACAATACATATGCCACAATAATAGTAATAAAAGTATATAATATATATCCAAGAAATGCTATGAAACATTAAATACAAACATCTATCCAGTAGGTGTTGTCAAGGAGGAGACGTCTGTCCCTGGAGGCGGATATCCATCATCATACGCGTCATCTCTTGTACATGTGACTGCAACTGAGAATAACCATGACGATTTTTCTCCAGCTGCTCATGTAACCTGGCACGCTCAAGATGATCCTCCATTTATGCATCCAGCTAAGCACGCTCCTCGCTCTCCTTCGCGAGCTGCTCTTGCAGAGTCACCATCTGCGCATTCACTTTCTCAGGCACCTGTCTCCTTAATGTCTCATCATCGATCTGTGGAGTGCTAGGAGGGACCCTACTGGGACCACCAATGGTGGTTAACAAACACGTCCGACTCTCGAGGCCGTAGACCCCCTGCTTCTCATCGTGCTGACATCTAGAAATATCTGTCACGTCGGCGGAGCCCTGACCTCTAGAGCCTCCTCTGCAGCTGATATACGTGTCTTGATCTTCTCCAGCTAGAAACATTAACATAAATTACAAATGGCTCTATGAATAGAAGTATATAGTGAAAACTTAAAGTATTTTAAAGTTATACTTGCACATATCTTCCTAGACTTGTCTTCATCCCTAAAAAAGTGATAAAAACAACTTAAAATTGTATTGAAAAAACTTCAAGTAAAATTTTAAGTTGTTTTTAATACTTTTTTACGGATGCAGTGAATCGAGAATGGGCGGGAACCTAATGGTTACGAAATATTTTTGCGTACGCATATGAAAAAAGATGGTACATATGTCGATGACAAAGCTAGGAAGATAGGTGTAAGTATAACTTTAAAATACTTTAAATTTTCACTATATATTTCTATTCATAGAGTCGTTTGTAATTTATGTTAATCTTTTTGTAGGAAGAGGTCGAGGCACGTATAGCAGCTGCAGAGGAGGCTAGAGGACAGGGTTCCGCCGACGTGACACAGATATTTCTAGATATCAACACGATCAAAAAGCAAGGGGTTTATGACCTCGGGAGGCAGGCATGTTTGTTCACCACTATTGGTGGTCCAAGTAGGGCCCCTCCTAGCGCTCCACAGATCGATGATGAGACATTAAGGAGACAAGCGTGAGCAAGTGAATGCACAGATGGCGACTCTGCAAGAGCAGCTAGAGAAGGAGCGTGAGGAGCGTGTTCAGCTGCATGCAGAGATGGAGGAGGATCGTCTTGAGCGTACCAGGTTATATGAGCAGTTGGAGAAGAATCGTCGTGATTATTCTCAGTTGCAGTCACAGGTATAAGAGATAGCAAATATGATGATGGATATGCGCCGCTAGTAGTGACGACGCCTCTCTCGACAAAGACCCATCGGACAGAGGATACACGTTTGTATTTCATGTTTCGTAGCATTTTTTGGATGTATATATTATATACATTACTATTATTGTGGCGTATGTTTTGTACAACACATTTTATTCGAACGTGTGTTTTGTAATGTATTAAACATTTTGCGCAAATAATTTTGTATTGAAAAGTGTATTGTGTGAATACAAGTTTTACAAGTTTATAAATATAAAAAATATATATTAAAAATAAACAAAAGTAAAAAATAATAATTAAAATAGCGATGGAAATTCCGCCGCTAAAGTTAAAATATTTTTTCAACATTAACGATGAATTATTCCATCGCTTTAATTAGCCACGGATAATTCGTCGTTATTTCAACAAATCTTTTATAATTAGCGAGTGAATTTCCGTCGCCATTTTTTATTAATTTTTTTATTTTCGTTAATTTTATTAATTACCCTTTTGCGGCGGATTTGTCCGTCTATATTTAATGACGGACAAATCCGTCGCTAAGTTGTTGCTATGTTGTCGCAAAATAATATTATTTACCAAGTTATACCGACAGTATTAACTACTTTACGACGGAAATGATCATGCGTTGTTATTTGTTTGTCGCCGCACATTTTAACGGCAGAATTTTTCCGTCGGTAATTCTCTTACCGACGGATTTTCTTTGGTTAGTGACGCAAATTTCTATCGCTATTTTGTTGTTTTCTTGTAGTGACAAACCTAATACATCAAAATATCATACCATATTTAGACAATTATAGAATTATATGAAATTGGCTCCAAGTCGCATAAAAGAATGATGTTTTCAAGGTGAACATGGTCGATTTTAACTTAGCACCAAATCCATCAGAATCTAGCGTTAAAATCAATACCCTCACCACTGTTCCTATAACATGGTAGGGAAGGACAAGCAATATCAAGAAGCAACATGATAGCCAACATTGTTTGCTCGTAAACCCCAATCAGCAATTATACAAGCACATCACTCATACCAAGTTATACAAATATGTTTACATAGAGTTTTCAAAAGTGACATATATTGCTGACCCATAAACATAAAATGACAAAAAGACAAATCAACAATTCAGCCCAACCCACGGGTCGTCATCCATGTAAGTTACCAGACATATTGGTCAATTGCATAATTAATATTCAAGCAAGACTTTGTATTGTCTTAAATATGAATGCAACTTAATTGAACCAGTAGAATCAAACATCAATACATTTTACAGAATCAAAAAGATCGTATAGGCATTCTACAAAAATCAAGAAGATAACATATAATAATAAAAATAATAATAATAATAATAATAATAATAATAATAATAATAATGAATAAATTGACAAACATTAGAACATAAAAGACTTTAGAGGGATCATGTATGTCCCGTGCACTTTTTTCTAGTGATACTAACAGAAACAATTAGATACAAGATATAACAAGCTTTCGTCTACCTGAGAATTTGATTCTCGAGTTTTGTTTTGCCGATTCCTTCCATTCCACGTACACATTTATCAAACAGTACAAGTTGTCATATCTCATCTTACTCAAATATATATCTCGACTTAGCATGTAAATCTCAGATCTGCAAGTTGTAAGGATAAACCCATTAATCGGGATTAATTGCTCCACCTTAAGAATTTCATTCTGGCAACATAAAATTAAATAACCTTTTTTCTAAAGTGAGGGAAATAACTGAACGGACAACCAGATTTAAAATTTGACTGACCCTGCAATAATTAAAGAGGAATCTTCGGTCGACGAGTGGGAGTGTTGACTGCCAGTAACGGGCCGCCGGCCAAGGAGGCTGGAGCCCCGGTGGCGGCCGGAACGGAACTAAGGCTGGAGTCCCAGGGCTTGTGGCGGCGGGGTGAAGCAGCGAGGGATGATGTCTTTTTTTTGTGTGCGTGTGTGTCCGTGTGTATGCGTATATATATTTAGTTTTGGGAAATTAGGTAAAATACCCCCAACAAGTGGGTATTAAGGAAAAATACCCCTTCATTTTTAAACAATGAAAAATACCCTTTTTTTTCTCCTGAAAAGTCTAAAATGCCCTTATATTTAAAAAAAGCAAAAAAAAAGGAAAAGAATATGAATAGGCGGGAACCCTTCATTTGCCCATTACTCTATCTCTCTCTCACGTCCGACTCATCTTCCATTCTTCTCACCTTCCAAACCACGTACTCACGTCCGACTCCACTGCTTTCTCTCTTCGACACGCGAACGTCCTCACGAGAACCTATTCCGACGAGCACCTGTTCCGACGAGTTGTTTGACGTCTCCGTTAGTGTTATCCATTGCGATTGTTTGACGTCTCCGTTTTTGAAAATCAAAGGTCATTCTTCGGTTGAAAAGGTTTGTTGTTTCATTTTCTTCTCTTATATGTTTATTTTAGTTAGTTTTTTTGAACCATTTTGGGTTTTGTTTTGAAAAAAAAATAATAAACAGTTTAGGGTTTCGTTATATGACTCCACGAGATTTAACGTTAAATGATTCATGTTTTGCGGAGTTAATGGTGTGTTTAGGTTGGAATGTGCATGTACTTGGCTTTATTCCAACATTTTTTTGTTGCCCACTTATTAGCCATGTGCTTTGCCCAGCGTTGCCCACATGAGTGTTGCCCGCCCACATGAGTGTCCACGTCGTTGCCCACTTCAGTGCCCACTTCTTTCCCCACTTTGTGGAGTTTGTGATGTGTTGTGTGGAGTCTGTAGAGTCTATAATGTGTTTTTAGGTTGGCATATGTATGGATTTGGGTGTTTTCATGAATTTTTAATATTGCCCACCTATTTGCCTTGCAGTCTGCCTACATGTTTGCCTACTTGTATCTAACACTACTTTGTGGAGTCTGTGACGTGTTGTGTGGATTTTATGATCATATTCTGTAGAGTCTATAATGTGTTTTTAGGTTGGAATATGTATGGACTTGGGTGTTTTTGATAATTTTTATCTTGCCCACCTATTTGCCTTGCAGTCTGCCAACATGTGTGACTACTTGTACCTAACACTACTTTGTGGAGTTTGTGACGTGTTGTGTGGAGTTTATGATCATCTTCTGTTGAGTCTATAATGTGCTTTTACGTTGGAATATGTATGGACTTGGGTGTTTTTGAGAATTTTTCATCTTGCCCACCTATTTGCCTTGCATTCTGCCCACATGTGTGCCTACTTGTACCTAACACTACTTTTCATTGTGCAGTTCAAGAAAGATGGCGCTTGTTCAAAACGAAAAGGACCAATTTCCAGCGAGATTAAGTGTTCGTTGCAATCTAAATGAGGAAGTAAACAGAATAGTTGGGTCCTGCCCACATCGTTGCCGACAAGCCTGCCGACATTGTTGCCGACAGTGGGCACCACTTTCAGCAGCAACCCATAGGCTCTTCCCCTCATCCCCTTTCGATGTTTCCTCAAAAGGTGTACCAGGACCGTGTGTGATAACACCACTCGATGAAAAGAAAGATACACCAGTCCTTTTGCCTTGTTCGCCGCGGCAATGACGCCCAACCCATTACATATGTCCCGCATAAAGGATTTGAAGAATTGATTGTCAAGCCTTCAAAACTTGATGCATTACTTTCGATGGTTCAAACCATCGAGGTTGTGGCTTCAAATCCAACAATTCTTTGTCGATGGTGAGGGACGGTGCATCCGAAAGTGATGGGGACAATGCCAAGCTGATTTTGTCAATATTGGTAGTCTGTCGATTCGGATCTCCAAAACTTGGTGACATTGTTTATCAAAACGTAAAAGGATGATAAGACCTGGCCCTTACGAAGAAATTACCTTTACGGACCCAAGTCATCATGTCCCCCGAGGAAGAAGGGTAAGGTGGTTGTGGAGGATGCTCAGAAAATTCCTCACCGCAACTCTTTGATCCAATGGGCCTTTACCCACATGCCTTGATTGAAGAATTTGAGAAGTGGTTTGATGAAAACAAGGACAACAAGGCGTAGTTGTTCCTTGTTGATTGAGGAAGGTCACAAATTTTGTGCCTCGTGGTTCTTGAATATCCGTGACACGAAGGATGATGGTGGATGATCGGTATGTGAATAAAATCACTTCCATTTTCCTGCCCATTTCTTCACCTATCTTCCTGCCCACTTTTATTTTTACTTGCCTACATCTCTGCCTTACTGTGTGCCCACATATGTGCCCACATTGCAGCAAATGGACTTGTTGATGCGCCTCGTTGCGTACAAATCAAAAAAATGGCCTGAACGTTTCTTGTCGAACTGGACAACCGTTGATATGCTATTTTGGGTACGTAGCATCATTCATTTACACAAACATTTCATTCATCTTGTTTTTTGATATAAATTTGTTTATGACATTGATTTACTTTTATTTGACAGAATAATTTGTTATGAAATGGGGTGTCAAGTTTGTGAAAGCTTCAAAGAACAAAAAGAAACTCTGGTCTTGGTGGAAGGATGACGAGACTATGCTGGAATATTTGATGGGCACATATCCAATAGACGGTGTAGGGAAATCATGGGCTGATGTTGAGAAGGTCTATGGCATAGGCCACGTCACTAGCAACCATTGGGTGGTATATGAGTTGGACTTGAACAGAAAGTTGATCGTTGTATATGATTCAATGTCCGAGTCCAAGTCATTCAATATTTATATTGGACAATTCCGTAAATTAGCGTTAATGCTACCAAGTTTGTGCGAGGAAGCTCATATTTGGGACAACAGGGTCGAGCCCACCCAAAAGGATTGGAATATTGAACGGTATGAGCATCCTCCACAACAATTGAATACCAGTGATTGTGGAATAATGTGCATAAAGATTGTGGAGTCCTTGGTCACGGGGCGCGGTGTAGTGAAAATCAACGCCAAAAGGTGCGATGAATTCAGGCTCGAATTTTGCCTTAATTATACAAAGAATGAAATATTAGATGTTAATTTGTAAGTATATTGTGTGGATTAAACTTTTATTTCTGTTTCCTATATTAGATGTCAATGTAGTACTTGTATATTATGTATGACGTTAGTACTTGTATATCAATCGTAATTATATATGACATTAGTACTTGTATATTCTTGTAATTCCAAATTAGGCTTGCCCACAATCATGCCTACGCAAATGCCCACTATTATAAAAAATTGTATAAGACACAGATCTAAAATTAGGCATGCCCTACAATCCTGCCGACAATCATGCCTACGCAAATGCCCACTATTATAAAAAATTATATAAGACACAGATCTAAAATTAGGCCTACCCACAATTCTGCCTACAATCATGCCTACGCAAATGCCCACTATTATAAAAAATTGTATAAGACACAGATCTAAAATTATGCATGCCCACAATCCTGCCTACAATCCTGCCTACGAAAATGCCCACTATTTCAAAAATTGTATAAGACACAGATCTAAAATTAGGAATGCCCACAATCCTACTTACAATTATTCCTACGCAATTGCCAACTATATTCAAAATTTGTATAAGACACATCTGCTTAAGCAAATGTAAATATTAAACAGTTTAACAATCATAAACAATGTAAAAATCTCAAAACATTAAAAGGTTTACATGCCCACAATCCTTTTACAATAATGCTACGCAATCGCCCACTATCTGAGACTTTCGTATAAGACACAGATGTCATGCCCACACTCCTGCCTACCATTATGCCCACAATCCTGCCTACACTCCTGCCTACACAAATGCCCACAATCCTGCCTACGCATCTGCCTAAACAACCAATATTCATCAGCCCACACTTTCTAAGATTTGATGTTACTTCTCACCGGAATGGGATGTAGATAGTTTCAACACCACCACCATCATTTTCTTCAGAAGTAATAGGACAGTCATCGCCACTTGACATATCTACATCCTCCCAAAACATAGGGTCATTCTCAAGGTCTTCCATAGTCATATCAAAATATGGAAGTGTACTTGGTTTTCTTTTTGCAACCCTTTTTAGTTTATTGATCTTACGCTTTTTCGTCGTACGCACCGGAGGTGGCATAAGCTCTTCAATGATAGGTTCTTTTTTAATTGGTAACATCACTTGATTGCTACTAGCTGACTCCAAAGAGTGTTTTTTCTTCTTCTTATTTTCCCTTCTAATCGACAAACCTAGGAATGGACAAAGGCTTCTCGCTATTCATGCGAACAAGTAGCGACTGACATCGTCATCATCGGTGATGGACATGGTGGCAAAGGATCAACATGTTCATAGCCAAACCAAACCAACTGGTCAACTCTATTTCACACTCATATGGATTGAATTTAGAGAAAATATAAGATTTCCGCAACAATTCGGCGTAAGTGAACTCGAAGGAAGAGAAACAGTTTTGGAATGCTTCCATGTATACCTCCATCGGGATGTACTTATGTCACAATCCCAAACTCCATCCCATAAGAGCATTATATGAACCCCTGCAGCAAATAGATAGATATAAAAGATCAGTTTCGTTGTCCACCCACAAAATTTTGACATTCAATGTAAATGCCCACATAAATACCCACCCAAGTGCCCACATCCTGTCCAGTTCACTTTGTCCTCCCAAACAAAATGACATTTCAATTTAACTGCCCACAAAACTGCCCACATAAATACCCACCCAAGTGCCCACATCCTGTCCAGTTCACTTTGTCCTCCCAAACAAAATGACATTTGAATTTAACTGCCCACACAAGTGCCCACATAAATACCACCCAAGTGCCCACATCCTGTCCAGTTCACTTGTCCACCCACAATTTTTGATATTTAACATAACTGCCCACCCAATTGCCTACGGTTATGCCCACGTGTTTGCCTACTGATACAACTTGCGAAAAATCGAAACTCTTCAAATTATACCCATTTCAAAAATCGTGAAAAATTGGTTAATTGAACCATTTTGCGAAAATGAAAATCATTAACATTACAAGAAAGAACAATCAAAACTAACCTTTATCCATATTTTTTGATGCAAGAACTGAGATTTATTGTCGAACACAGGTCCTCGATTTTGCCTCCTTCAAACGCGTCGCATTTACTAGGGTTCATAATTTTGAAGAAGAAATCGTAAATGTTGATCTCTTTGCTCGAAAATCTTGTAATGTTGATCTATTTGCTCGAAAATTTTGAGAAGTAGGCTTGTAATGGTGAAACTAGGGTTTGTAATGGTGAAAAGGAAAGGCCCGCTAGCTGAAAATTTCACTCCCGCCCATAAGTGCTCGCTTTTTCCTTTTTTTATTTTTTTAAGTTAAGGGTAAAGTAGACATTTTAGGTAGGGAAAATGGGTAGATTTCATTAGTTAATAAAGTGGGGGTATTTTTCCTTAATACCCCCTTGTTGGGGGTATTTTACCTAATTTCCCTTTAGTTTTCCCAAATAAATAAATATGTATATTATAATTTATAAGCATATATGTTTAATCTATTATTATTGTTGTTCAATTTTTTAAAAAGAAAAGTGTATTATATATTGTGTTTTTTATTGTTTTTGAAAATATATATTGTTTCTTTTATTTTTTATTGGGTTTTATCCTATTGGATAATTTGGATATAATTAATTATATAGTGATACCGATGTTGCTATGATATTGGTTTCCGAAGGTTGTGATTGTCTGGTTTTTATTGATTCAAAAACAAATTAATTTTTAAAGGAAATAAAGTGATTTTTGAATAAGTGGCTTGTAGATCACAAAATAATAATTATAATTAGTTTCACATGTCCTTTTGTGAAAATATTTGGCTATGAATATATCTGTATTAAAATAATACTTAAGTTATGGATATAAATGTAATGATTATAATTGATGTGATTTTTTATAGGAATATATTTAAATTAGTCTCCCCCAATCCCCACAAACATCTCCTTTTTTTTTTTTAATTTTCCTTTCCAGTCGTTACTTAAAGTAACGACTGGGTTACAAATTTAAAAATAAAAAATAAAATTTCCAGTTGTTACTTCAAGTAACAACTGCATTAAATTTTTTGTAAAAAAAGTAAAAATCAATCCAGTCGTTGATGCGAATTACGACTAAACTTTAGTCGTTAATTCCATCAACGACCAACTTTATATTTTTAAATCCCTCCATTTCTACTATAATTGTGTAAATTAAGTTTTTTGTGATAAGCTAGAAACATCTTTTCATTTCTAATTTATCTATATGTTTTCTTTCAGGTTGTTGATAACTAGATCGAAGAGAATGTTTCTTCAAGGATATTGATGTTATCTTTTGCTTTTGAAACAATGATAGAACATATTTCATCCAACTGAATTTGTAGTGGTTATATTTGAAATAGAAAAGCCTTCTAGTAGTTGAGTACAATCAACATTTGGAACATAAATGCTCAAACTCAACTTTTTTTGTTTAATTTCTTTGGAATGAAAATCATGGTTATTTTGTAGTTAATATCTTTTATAGTAATGGTTGATAGTGAATTGTTCATAGAAACAGCTAAAAAATAAATAAATACAAGTGTACACGTGAAATATAAATAAATTATATCCGTTTTAGCAAGGAATTTTAAAATTTCGCAGCAAACGTTTACAGTCAACTTTAGCGAGGAAATTTAAAATTTCGCAGCAAACATTCACAGTACATCACTTTAGTGAGGAAATGGAATAATATGTGGTTAACATTAGCCACGAAAATATAAATTGTTTGATACATGTTTTTATCTTAATTTTGATGACTTTATCTTATCACCAAAACAATGTTTTTAAAGGTTGTCCAAATACTCCTAAATGATTTAAAATGATTTTATTATTTTCTGGAGTATTTTCTCAAAGTTTATTTCCGTCTAAATTGGACAACGCTTTTAATGATTTTACGTTATTGGGTTTTTACTCTCAAACGATGTTTCTAAATGTTGTCCTAATACTTCCGATCGGTTTAAAATGTTTTTACTAAATTTTCGGAGTATTTCTTGAGTTTTATTTTCGACAAAAATTGGACAATATTTAAATCTCGTGGTCGACCGGCCGCCTATAGGGCAACCCGCACTTGAAGATGGTTTTAGAAAGCAGAGAAAATGAGACGGAAGAAAAAAAAACAAGCGGTCGGCCGGTCACCCTCGGCGTCGGCCGTCCGTCGGCCGCCGCCGCCCGATCGGCCACTGCAAGTGTGTTTGAAAGCAGAACTTTTAATCCTTGCAAAATCCATGAGGGGGACCGGTTGGGGAGATGGTCGACCGGTCGAGGTAGGCGTCGCCGGCCGCCTGTGTTATTTTTCTTTGTATTTTTTTTTCAACGTCTATTTTCGTGCGACCGGTCGCATCTATGTGTATTGAAAAAAAATATGACCGTTTGACAATGCAGACACATTTTCTTAAATTGTGGGATTGATTTCTAACAGCTATATTCTTGATTTTAATTGTATTTTTCGTCAGATTTTCAATCCCCAAGAGGAGCCTATGCTTGATCAATCATCTCCTATAAATAGAGGAAGTTTTGGAGCAACCAACACAACAATTGAAATACAACACAACAAGATACACTACAAGCAAACACTTGGTCTTTCATAGTCATTATTCTTGTTGTAAAATTGCCTAGCTTATCACTTTCACATCTTTGAGGTCTAGGCTATTCTTGATTACACTTGCACTCAATTGTATTATTCATTATCGAGTTGTAATCTTGAATTTGTGGTCGTCATTCAAACACAAGATATCCTTGTGAGTGTTGTTGTGGTAAGAACACACTTGGGTGAACTAGGTGTTAGGTGTAAGAAGATTGTGGTAATCTTCTTGTTGAGGTGTTGAAGAGTGTGGTGCTCTTCAAGGTGAAGATTGTGGTAATCTTCACAAGGTGCCGTTTGAAGATTGTGGTAATCTTCAAGAAGAGATTGTGGTAATCTCAAAGGTGGTGTTGAAGAAGAGTGTGGTGCTCTTCAAGGTGTTGTAAGTTGAATTTGTATTAATTTTGGTAATTAATAAAATTCTTTTTCTTTTCGAAATCCATCCCGGATATACTGGGGTGGTAGAGGATTAGGCCCTAGGTGGGTTGAACCTCTTTAAATCGACGTGTGTTGTTTACATTCCGCACCTTCATTATTTTGTTTGAGCATTCGATTGTTAAAAGAGGACGAAATCGAAAAGATGGAGATAATCTATTCACCCCCCCTCTAGATTATCGTAGCCGCTTGGACTTACATAAATTTCCTCGCTAACATTTGTGGCGAATTTCATTCATTCCTTGGAAATATTGTAGGTGGCATCCAATTGATAAGGCACGAATTAAGGTGTTCATTGCACATATAAGGATTGATATTGTTGTAATATTCGTAGTTTGAATTTTAAATTGATGCGATTTTAGTATGTTTTTTCATATTAATATTTTTTGGGTAAATTTATGTTTGTGCATTTGATTTGTATTTTTCATAGGTATACAAATAATAGGTATTATGATTATAATAAAAATTAAATAATAAAAATAATAAAAAACAAATTCTTTAAATTTACCGACGGAAAAAATTACATCGGTATTATTTTTTTATTTTTTAAAAAATTATTATATATACCGAAGCGACATTAATTCCATCGGTAATTTACCAACGGAAATTTCGTCGGTATTCGACGCCAATCCGTCGGTGATCAATTACCGACAAGAAATTTGTCGGCGTAATGCTTCCATCGGTAACGGTTTAAGCGGATATTTTTATTTTGACGAAGAAATCCGTCGATGATTTGCAAATTTCTTGTAGTGAATCATTCACACAAAAAAATAGAAATCACGCAAAATTCACACATAAAAACATATAAAACATGAAGCTAGGATTGTTTCCTAGTTTTGCACTCAAAAAATCCCCCATAGGGAAATATTTAGATTAATTTGATGATTTTGCTAACTAAAGCATTAGGTTCCTTCAGGAATTTTCATCCATGTTTCCCAAACAGTGCAACATTAAAACATGATAGGTTTCGAAAGTCCAACCCTCCATACTCCTTTTCTATCACAAAGGCGATCTCATTTCATCCAATGTATATCTTTATTAGATCCTCACCGAAATGAGCTCATCATTTTTCCAATTCATCTATCAAGGATGATGGGAGCATAAAAGTACCCATGCAATACGTTGGGATAGACTGAGCTATAGACTTTAACATCAGTTCCTTACCCGCTCTTGATAAACACCGTCCCCTCCAACTTTGGATGCATCTCCTCACTCTATCTTTGATATGATAGAAATTAGATTTTTATTTCTACCAAAAAAAGAGAAGGAAGTCCCAAATATTTGCCCATATTAAGTCTTGCCGAACCCCCAAAGAATTACCAATATCATTTTTTTTTCATTTGGGATAAATTCTTGACAAAGACCCCATATTTTCCGAAATTCACATTTTGTCCCGACGCACTGTTATATTGATCCAGACACTTTTATCTGTTCACACTCCTCTACGGTAGCTCTAAAGAATAACATGCTATCATAAGCAAATAGAAGATGTAAAATATGGTGCACGTCTATAAATCTTGTTTCCATGAATTAACGCTTTAACTTCATAATCTTTTATAAGCATAGATAATCCTTTCACACAAATAATAAACAAATAAGATGATAACGGATCTCCTTGACGTAACCCTCTTCGAGGTTGAATTGGTCCCACCTAATATATCTATATATATTTTATGTAGTTATATACATCACTTAACTTTTTAGCCTACCCTACTACTAACTTTTGTATTCACCACTTGGGGGAGGGAGATACAAATGGGGAAAATTGCAATTTTAGTCCCGTAACTTTGAGGGGGTGTCAAAACTAGTCCCACTCGATTTTACTTTTTCAAAAAGTACCCTGTAATTTACAAATTGTATCAAAACTAGTCCCACTCGATTTTACTTTTTCAAAAACACCTTGTAATTTATAAATTGTATCAATTTGAGGACAAATCCCACCGCCGATTGGAATTTTCGCCGGAATTCGTCACGTGATAAACACGTGATCTGAAATTTTGGAGATTTCTCACCCTCTTTGACACAGTGGAAATAAAATACCAGCGCGGAAAGAGATTTGGGGGGGAGGGGGAACTCGTCACCGAGATTTGGAGGGGAAAAACACTCGTCAACACCCTGTAATGGGGCATATTTTTTTGGGGAAAATGGTGGTGACGAGTTTTTTTCCCTCCAAATCTCTTTCCATGTTAGCATTTTATTTCCACCGTATCAAAGAGGGTGAGAAATCCCCAAAATTTCAGGTCACGTGCTTATCACGTGATAAGTGTCATTTTGTACATATTTTATATTATTAATTCAATAGTTTTTGAATTGTTTTGTTAGAAAAATCATAGTTTCTCAAGTATTTTTGTAGCATTTCATCGTGTGATGTGTTTAACATTATAGGTGGAGCAATTTGGAGCAATATGGAGCCAATTTTGATTGAAAAAGGCAAGAAAATCACTCAACATGACTTGGGGTGACAAGTAACATGGCCATGTTCAAAAAAAGAAGGAAATAAATTGGATAAAAATTGGAAAAAGGGTCCAAAACGGCCAAGCCGTGTCGCCAAACACTGGCCATGTTGAAGGGGATCAAAAGAGGAGGAAAAACCGCACAAAACAGCCCGAACACGGCCTGGCGTGTCGCATAACACGCGGCCGTGTCGCACAACACGGCCTGGCCGTGTCACACGACACGGCCGTGTCAGGCAATTTCCCGAGAAAATTTTTTGTGCAAAGACGGCCTGGCCGTCTTTGACACGGGCGTGTCAGGGACTTTTGCAACTTTTCCATGTGAAATTTATGGAAAACTCACCTACCAAGCCTTTTGGCCACTTTTATACACCTTTAACACCCAATTTTTTTTTGCAACATGTCCCCATATTCCCTCAATCATCATGTGTATACAATGATTCAACCAACTCAACCATGAATGTGCACACAATGATTCAACTAACAAGCATGGAAATGGGGCATTTGTTAATATGGTATTTCACAAGATGGTGCTTATAAAAGCAAGAGTTTGAGTTGGAAAATCATTCATTAGAATTCATGTAATATTCATTCATAGAGATTCATAGTGTTTAACATTTTGAGTGGAATTGGGATCAAGGGGTCTTGGAAGAGTAAGCTTGAGGCAACATTGGGGAAGAAGGCTTGGAGCAACATCATCAAGTCAATTGAGATTTTGATAAAGATAAGTACAACATGTCTACAATGTTTACATCTTCTTGTGTAATTTATTCTTTGGTCAAAATCATGTGTAGCTAAACTCCTAGTGTTTGAATGTAATGAACTCTAGAATGGATTTGTGATTAAGGTGTGTATGTTTTTAATAAAATCTTCATATTTTGTGTGATTCACTTATATTATGCTTCGTTCATTCGAATTGATATATGCGCAATATTGATTTGAAGTTTATTTTTCATCCGGGAAATCGAGAGATTCATGGTGAAATAGAACCTATATAAGTGAAAAGAGTTGCATGCAATCCTAGATATAGGGCGACATAAATCTTCCGGATTAGGGTCAAACCTAATATGGGAATTCATAAATCGTTATAATGCAATCTTGGGGTTTTAACTAGAAAGAGATTTCAGTTAATCAACTTGAGATTAGGAGTTTTTCGCCTTGAGAAAGGGATTAACTTAAATCGGGAATTTCTACGGTCCACATAGCATGAGATTTTATTAAAAGAGGTTGGTTTTTGCTTAAGGGCTTATGGTTGAATCTTTTAACTTGTCAAATCACAAAAACATTCTAGAGGGATTTACATTCAAACACACTTCTATCTCTTGATTTCTTATTCTACAAATTTTACTTCATTTTTACACTTCGATAAATTAGATTCTTTATCAAACAAAAACTCTGAAGATTGTTAGATTAAATAACAAAAAGTCGGTAATTATTAGTACTTATAATCCTCGTGGGAATGACACTCGGTACTCAATAATCTATACTATAAAACGATAGGTGCACTTGCCTACGGTTTTAAAGGTAGCTTTTGAGCCATCAAGTTTTGGCGCCGTTGCGGGGATTGTAATATTAAGAACACCTTATTTTTGTTAATTTAATCATTTTTTTATTTTATTTCATCATTTGTCTTTCTTTTTATTTTCTTTGTAAGTCTTGGATTACACTTATCCTCTTTATTTACCGCGATTGCATGCATGCTACTCTCGTCGCCGAATTTGGAAGCGCGACACACCGCCGTAGCAACACGGAGGAAAGTATTAATACTGAGACCACGAGGAGGATATTAACGAAGGCAAGGATCCCAATATGGCGGATGAACAACAAAGAACCATGCACGACTACGCCAAGCCGTCTATGGGCGGCACATCGTAACATCTAAGTATTGTAAGGCCCATTATTGCGCCGATAATTTCAAATCAAACCGAATGTCATTCAAATGGTGCAACAATTTGTTCAATTCGACGGCCTACCTGGGACGAAGATCCAAATAATCATATCGCGAATTTCCTTGAAATTTGCGATACATTCAAAATAAATGGGGTCTCGATGATGCCATCCGTTTACGCCTATTCCCATTTACTCTTGGGACGGGCTAAACAATGGCTAAATACTTTGCCAAAGGAACGATTACAACGTGGAACATCATGGCGAAAAGTTCCTTTTGAAATATTTTCCACCGGCCAAAGCGCACGATTGAGGAATGAAATCTCTTCATTCACTCAAGAAGATGACGAGACCTTGTACGACACTTGGGAGAGATTCAAAGAATTGTTGCGGAAATGCCCACACCATGGCCTACCTATTTGGATGCAAGTCCAAACATTTTATAATGGGCTACTCGCAACAAGACAAATGATCGATGCGGCGGCCGGGGAACTCTTAATAACAAAACGCCAGGAAGCGCTCAGGATTTGATTGAGGAATGGCCATGAATGGCTACCAATGGCAATCCATACGAGGTAAAACTAACAGGTCGGTTGGTGTTTATAATGCGGATGCGGTGGTTACACTAGCCGCACGTGGTCGAAGCTTTGACCCAAAAGATCGCGATCTAGCAGCTCCTAAACCACCACCACCGCACGTTTTATCTTGTGAAACTTGCGGATTGCATAATCATCAAGCGCCCACACACAATACCTCACGCCGAACATGCTAATTACGTTGGGAATCAAGGCGTAAATTACCCAAGTAATCCTTACAAAGAACACATATAATCCTGGGTGGCGACAACATCCTAATTTTGGTTGGGAAATCAAGGCCAACCACGACCTAATCCCAATCCCCGATCTACACACGTCTTAGGATCTCACCAAATCAAGGTAAACCTAACTTGGAAGATCTTATAACAAAGTTTGTGCAATCAACGGATACCCGATTCCAAGCGGTGGAAACATCCTTGAGAAATCAAGAGGCATCTATCCATAATCACGGAAAACCAAATAGGCGGTTGCGAAGATGATTTCGAAAGGCCACAAGGAAGTTTTTGGGTAACACCGAGCCAAACCCGAGGGGAGCACGTAAAGGCAATCACCATCAGTTTTCCATATGATCATGATTATGCCAACACCACCATGCGAGAAATATGTGGAGGGGCTTTACCACGAAGAAAATCCCATGAAAAAGGTGGTCGTCGAATACAAGCCCAAGATTCTAGAAGTCTAACCAGAAGAAGATAGAAGGGAAGACAAATTTGGTAAGTACCTTAATTCTTTCAAACAATTACATGCCAATAGTCCATTTGTTGACCCTCCTTCAAAGCATGTTAGGGATCTTAATGACATCATTCCTAGTGAAAATAAGCTTAACGAATTATCAAATGTGCAATTGAATGATAAATGTCCTTCCAATGAACTACCACAAAAATTTAATGATCCAGGAAGCTTTATTATCCCTTGCACAATTGATGATTTGTTGATAAGGCACTAGCCGACTTGGGAGCTAGTATCAATGTGATGTCTTATGAAACATTTAAGCATGCGGGATTAGGTGAACCTAAACCTATTAGGATGGACATTCAATTAGCCGATAAATCGATTAAACATCCTAGAGGTATTATTAATGATGTGTTAGTCAAGATTGATAAATTCATGTTCCCAGTTGATTTTGTTATTCTTGACATGCATGATGATATTGATGTTCCTCTAATTCTTGGGCGTCCTTTCTTGGCTACGGCGAAATCTATCATTGATGTGCATGAGGAAAATTAACTTTGAGAGTAGGGGATGAGCAAGTAATTTTTAAAATTCATGTTGATATTGAAAAGGATACTACTTGTTCTTTTGTCGATTCAATTTCTTTGCATGATGAGAAACTCTTGGAGAAAAGTGTTGTTCAAAGTCCATGTTGGAAGCTTATGCCCAAAAAAGGGGACCGAAAGGTCGAAATGCACATTTTGAAGCTTGAGGTTGGGGGTAGTTCTCCTAAACACCAAAGGGATTTTCATAAGTTTGAAGCTCCACCCGACTAATCTTCACATTTAGGTGAGTTAGTCCAGCTATACGACTTTAAAGCGCTAACCGGGAGGCAACCCGATGTTTGTGTGCAATTGTTTTCATTTTTTTTTATTTTTTATTTTCTTTCAAAAAATCACAAGTCCTTAGAGTCATCTTCAAATCATAAAAAAAAAAACTCTTGAGCTTCTTCTTGCTTGTCCTAATTGGGAATATTTGAGATTTCACGGTATTCGAGTTGTGTGTTGCTTAACGTTGATTAGGTATGAAGATGCCGTTGAAGGTCCCGTGCCAAAACAACCCAATGGTCGCTCAACACCGATTCCACTATTGTAGTAAGGTCGTATTTTTCTTTTTTCCACCTCTTTTATATCATTCTAATTTCTTTTTTTTTTTGAGTGTTTTTGTGTGTTTGTCCATTTCTTTCTTTCACATTGAGGACAATGTGAATCTTAAAGTTGGAGGTGGGTACAATAACATTTTCGGAATGCTTGTGTGTTTGTTTTCAAGAGATGTGATTTTTTTAAACAAATTAAATGTTTGCTAGTCAATAACTTGGCCCAATTATACCTATATTAACTTGTTAATTTGTGTTTTCAATGTGAAGCAATCGATTGTCTAGGATAGATTGGCGTGGATGCAGGCAAAATTTTGATGAGATTTCTAACACCATAAATACTTGATGTGTTAAGGCATATACGACGATACCTAGCGCTATGAACGTCTGAGAACTCGTGATTTAGTAGTGGTTAACGAGTTGTTAAACCAAGCTTGCGAATAAAAAAAAAAAAAAGAGAAAGAAAAAAAAAAAAAAAAAAAAAGAAAAAAAGAAAAAAAAACGGACCAATCGAGGTTATACTCCTCTATTTGTTGTTGCTTAGTAACTAGGAGCATTCATGAGCCCCATGTTTGTCTTTTACGTAAAACGGCGACACGAATATGAGTATGGGAAACCACCCAGGAGTGTTTGAACAGAAATTCAAAATATAAACCTAGTGGAAGCATGTCTCGAAAGGTCCCAAAAAAAAAAAAAAAAAAAAAAAAAGAACGAAAAAAAAAAAAAAAAAAAAAAAGAGGAGAATGAATACTCTTTGACTTCTCATTCCAATAAAGTTCAAGAAGCTTGGTTATATGACTAGTAAGCTAACTACAATGATCTATTGAATTCTTGTATTTTCATGGCGTTATTGAATTGAAGTTGTTCATAACTATCAGTATTTGTGGAGTGATGATTTCAAGTCCGAATAATACTGCCGATATTTGAGTCTTTCTTGTGATCGATCGCTTTTTACAAAACGATGTTTTTACTTAATGGTTAATTCAGGTTGGTAAGGCCAAGAACTTGACTGCTTATGTTCAATATGTTGCGAAAAAAAAAAAAATCATCTTTGTATGTTGTGATTTATTGAATCCCTCTTTTTGATATAATGTTTTGCTTGAGGACAAGCAAAGTTCAAAGTTGGAGGTGGTTTGATAAGTGTCATTTTGTACATATTTTATATTATTAATTCAATAGTTTTTGAATTGTTTTGTTAGAAAAATCATAGTTTCTCAAGTATTTTTGTAGCATTTCATCGTGTGATGTGTTTAACATTATAGGTGGAGCAATTTGGAGCCAATTTTGATTGAAAAAAGGCAAGAAAATCACTCAACATGACTTGGGGTGACAAGTAACATGGCCATGTTCAAAAAAGAAGGAAATAAATTGGATAAAAATTGGAAAAAGGGTCCAAACGGCAAGCCGTGTCGCCAAACACGGCCATGTTGAAGGGGATCAAAAGAGGAGGAAAAACCGCACAAAACAGCCCGAACACGGCCTGGCGTGTCGTACAACACGGCCGTGTCGCACAACACGGCCTGGCCGTGTCGACACGACACCGTGTCGTCGCAATTTCCCAGAAAATTTTGTGCAAAGACGGCCTGGCCGTCTTTGCCCGACATTTCTGGCGTGTCAGGACCCCTTTTTGCAACTTTTCCATGTGAAATTTATGGAAAACTCACCTACCAAGCCTTTTGGCCACTTTTATACACCTTTAACACCCAATTTTTTTCGCAACATGTCCCCATATTCCCTCAATCATCATGTGTATACAATGATTCAACCAACTCAACCATGAATGTGCACACAATGATTCAACTAACAAGCATGGAAATGGGGCATTTGTTAATATGGTATTTCACAAGATGGTGCTTATAAAAGCCAAGAGTTTGAGTTGGAAAATCATTCATTAGAATTCATGTAATATTCATTCATAGAGAGATTCATAGTGTTTAACATTTTGAGTGGAATTGGGATCAAGGGGTCTTGGAAGAGTAAGCTTGAGGCAACATTGGGGAAGAAGGCTTGGAGCAACATCATCAAGTCAATTGAGATTTTGATAAAGAAAAGTACAACATGTCTACAATGTTTACATCTTCTTGTGTAATTTATTCTTTGGTCAAAATCATGTGTAGCTAAACTCCTAGTGTTTGAATGTAATGAACTCTAGAATGGATTTGTGATTAAGGTGTGTATGTTTTTAATAAAATCTTCATATTTTGTGTGATTCACTTATATTATGCTTCGTTCATTCGAATTGATATATGCGCAATATTGATTTGAAGTTTATTTTTCATCAGGAAATCGAGAGATTCATGGTGAAATAGAACCTATATAAGTGAAAAGAGTTGCATGCAATCCTAGATATGGGACGACATAAATCTTCCGGATTAGGGTCAAACCTAATATGGGAATTCATAAATCGTTATAATGCAATCTTGGGGGTTTTAACTAGAAAGAGATTTGAGTTAATCAACTTGAGATTAGGAGTTTTTCGCCTTGAGAAAGGGATTAACTTAAATCGGGAATTTCTACGGTCCACATAGCATGAGATTTTATTAAAAGAGGTTGGTTTTTGCTTAAGGGCTTATGGTTGAATCTTTTAACTTGTCAAATCACAAAAACATTCTAGAGGGATTTACATTCAAACACACTTCTATCTCTTGATTTCTTATTCTACAAATTTTACTTCATTTTTACACTTCGATAAATTAGATTCTTTATCAAACAAAAACTCTGAAGATTGTTAGATTAAATAACAAAAAGTCGGTAATTATTAGTACTTATAATCCTCGTGGGAATGACACTCGGTACTCAATAATCTATACTATAAAACGATAGGTGCACTTGCCTACGGTTTTAAAGGTAGCTTTTGAGCCATCATCACGTGACAAATTCCGGCAAAAATTCCAATCGGCGGTGGGATTTATCCTCAAATTGATACAATTTGTAAATTACATGGTGTTTTTGAAAAAGTAAATCGAGTGGGACTAGTTTTGATACAATTTGTAAATTACAGGGTGTTTTTGAAAAAGTAAAATCGAGTAAGACTAGTTTTGACACCCCCTCAAAGTTATGGGACCAAAATTGCAATTTTCCCATACAAATGTGTTTCATGAATTATTAATTTAATATCTTGAAATTATGCTTGTCTTTATCTTAATGATTTCATGCTTATATATATTAAAAAACTTAAAATTATAAACGAAAAAATATTAAAAGTACGGTAAAACATGGCACGACTATTTCTTAAATCCGTTGGATAACTTGTATTTTCTTTTCACAATTCTGTCGTGCATATTTATTTAATTTTGTTTTTAATTTTCATTTAGGTTAAAATTTTATTGTTTTGAACTTAAAGTTTTGAATGTTGTTATTAATCTTGATAAACTCTCAACTTTTTTACATGAAAAATCGTTTGTTTCAGAAAAACAGAATAGAATTATTTTCACAATATCACATTTATAAACATGTAATTGATCATGTGAAAATGAGAATCAGTATGAATGATTTAAATAAATTTATATAACCACAATTGGAAATTACACTAAACCCCCACCAGTTTTACAATATCAGTGAAATTAACGTGCACATGATGTTCACATGAGTTTCTCCACTAATATTTTAACGGATAATGAACCAGAATTTTAAATTTATGTCGTATATATGGGATTATATAAGCTCAAAATATGATTTTGGAACTGTAAGTGTCAATTATGGAATTAAATTATGCCACATACAATAGTGCAATAATTTACTCATTAATAAGAAGACTAATACATGTGTAAACAACATTTATCAAGAACCTAAAATTCTCCAAAAAAGAAAAAACCGAAGAGCAAGAAAAGCAAGAAACAATAAATGAACTGCAATTAACATAAATTAAACAAGTGCATAGATATAGAAAACAAATCAACCTAAGTACCAACCAGGACTACATAAATTACAGCATAAAATGTGTTTCTTGGAGTTGCAAATGAGCCATGGCTATATTACAACCAAATCACACAAATATGAAATTAAAGATATATGTTTGTTCTCTTCACGTGAAATTAATTTGCTTCAGGTAACGTTCCAAATTATGCCTTCTCTCAAGTGTTTTTATATCCTTGGACGGATATCGTTGATCGTCTGGTTAATAACCCATCTCATAACCGGCGCGTCGTGCATACGAAAACCTCCAGGCACGCCTTTCCGGCGAGGCACCGGAACATGAAAGTCTCCATTTGTTTCCGTTTGTTTTCCTGGTTCAACATGTTCCTTCTTTGGTCCATCGCCGACTGCATCCAAAAACACAAAAAAAAGGATTATATATGTATTTTGTTAAAGTCTATAATAAAAAACTTCAAATTATTGAAATTACAAAGCTTAGGTCATACTATTAGGTAACATGAGTGTCGAGAGACAACACACATAACACATGCAGCAAAAAATAACAGATAAACATCCTAGTTCATTCATAAGAAATTGTAAGATCATGTTCATAACTTTATTATGAGAGTGTTTGCAAACTCTAACAAAATTGATCCTCAAAAATTAATTACTTTCTGCCTAGAAGTTGTAAATTAAATTTGCAATAACTCATTATATTTGTTACTCAATATATTTGTACCTTGTGATTCAGTAGAAAACTGTTTGAATACTTATCAGATGAGGGGCAATGTATGTGTGTGTGTCTATATATATACATATATTAGCAGGTCTCTTGTGAGATGAATGCGATGGTGATACTTTTAGTATAAAAAATGATACTTTTGGTGTAAAAAGTGATAATTTGTCTAAATACACTAACTTTAGTGTATTCACACAAAGTATCACTTTTTAAACTAAAAGTATCACTGTCGCACGGTGCGACCGTCTCATACAAGTTTTTGCATATTATATATATATATATATATATATATAGGGATATGATCAAATGAGACCAAGCCTTTTAGGTAAGAACATAAGACCAGATCTAGACCACTTGATTTAATAATCAATTGTCCAAATTTTACTCTCTATTTAACGAATGGCTGTTGAGGGTAAGGGTAGGAAAGTAATTTTGTGCCTTAGTTACGGGATATATTTGTAAATCCCTATTTTTCAAAATTGGGAAGTCAAAACTGATATCCATCATCCCGCGATTTTGTCCTCTTACTATTTTCAAAAATCAGAAACTGTTTCTCCGTCTCCTTCTCCCTCTGTGGAAAAAATCGAGAGTGCTTCATCTCATCCTACTGAAACTGCCTTCTTTATCCCTCTCTTTCAAAAAATCGATTACTGAAGCTTCTAGGGTTCGAATATCTCTGATTTTTGGTGCAACTCGTTGATAGGGTTCAACATAAGCTTCTAGAGTTCAATTTCAGTGTAAGTTTTTTTGATCGATTTTGATGTTTCTTGTTAATAGGGTTCTATTTTGTGTTTTTATGGTTGATTTTATTGTTTTCATTCTGTTCAATTTTAGGTTTAAACATATATTGCATTATTTGATCTTGTCGATAGGTTTGATGAATGGTTTTCTCTTGTGATTTTTGTTGTTCTTATGTTGTGTGCTTGTAGTTTAGATTTCTTTCGAGTTCTCAGTTCCGATTTATCTTGGTCGATTTCGCACCTTCGTGCACTGTGTTGTTAGTTGTGTATATATAGTTGCGTAATTATGTATATTTAGTTATGAAATTATGTCTGTTTAGTTATATAATAATGTGTATTTAGTTATAGAATACTTTATTTTGTTACTTGTGCGAGCATGTATATATGTTATGGAATTATGTATATCTAGCTATAGAATAATATATATTTAGTGTTGTTATAATGTGTAGTTAGTTTTGTGATAATGGACAGTTAATTCATGATAATGTTATGGAACTATGTATAGTTAGCTATATGGTAATGTATATTTAGTTTTGTGAAAATGTATTGTTAGTTGTATTTTTTTTGTATAATAATTGGTTCTATATTTTTTTTAGGTTTGTTTTATCAACTAAATGACAAACAACAAGGGAAAAAGGGTCGCGGAGAGTGGGGCCGAAGACAGGCGGGGGAAGAGGGCAAAGGTTTCATATACGACATTATCAACTAGGTCGAATCCAATGATGTTGGTAAATGCGCTGGTTGAGCAAAAGGACAGGTGTATGGAAGAAGCCAGAAAGTTTTGGACAGGGAAGAAAATATTGTAGTGCTACTTTAACTGTACAATGTATATTTCTGCTCATCGTTTTGTATAGTTAGTGTTCTATGTTTGGTGTTTTTTTATTTGTATGTGACATAGATGTTTTGTTGAATTCTGGATATGAATGGATCACGACATGAGTTGTTTTCTTTTTAATCAATATAAATTTGCATTTTTATGTACACTTGGTCATGTTGTCATATAACTTTAATATTGTATATGTAGTTACAATGTTTTGTGTACTTACGAATAAAATTATGTATAGTCAAGTAGGCTATATATTTTGGTAACATAGTTATTAAATTCTGTATAATTATGCATAAGATTATGTATAAAATCCTTGTAATATTTATTAGATGTGTTTTGTACATGTAGTCAATAAAATTGTATAAATAGTTATAGAAATTTGTACATTTACGCATAAGAATATGTATTTTTAAACATTTGTGCATATATTGATTCTGTTGTTGTCACATAGAAACGATGTATAGTGTAAACACACATAATATATAACTAGGTTGCAGATATTGTATGTTTAGGCATAGAATTATGTACAACACATATAAATTCTCATAGTGTATTGGATATGTATATTTTAGCATCCGATAATGTATATTTAGTTTGCCAATGTCGTATCTATTACACAAAAAAATTGAAATCAATAACAAATACATATTTTTCAAATTTTTGTAAAATTGTATTCCAGTCTCCAATGTACAAATTGAAATCAATAACAAATACATTTTTTTTCCTTATAAAATTATATTCCTGCCTCCAATGTCAGGAAATGCATGTCAGCACGAGGAATTTGTTCTTGTTCCACCTTTGGGATCCAATATTTAGTCGATCCTGACGAGATTTTGAGCCTCTAACCAACGTGAACTGTGTAATTTGGATCTGGTAAAAACACAATATTTACATATTAAAATTACAAAATTTGAATATTATGTACACAGACTTTCAATATATGGTGTAAATTCATATTAAGCAGTTTTTGTCTTTTAAGTACACGTTTTAAACGCACATTATATACATAATGACTACTCTAAGCATACAAAACTAGAATACTATATTTACAGAACATGAACGTATGGTGCAAAATCGTAATCACCAATATTTCTCTTATGAGTACACATAGTTAATGCCCATTGTGTACATAATTACTACTCTAAAAACGTATTGCAAAATCATTATAAGTGTACATATTTTTCGTACTAAATACACAGATTTGAAACACTATACACACATATCATTAATACGAACTGAATACATGATTTCGTAAATTTTTTTATTGTTCAACATTACATGCATCGGAACAACACATTTTATGGATGAATTGGTATGAAATTATTACCTTGATGCGAATGGATCGTGGAGGATGAATCTTGTCTTTGTGACATTGAAATCTTGATTTCGTTGATGTGTATGGCGATTCTGGTGTTTTAGTTGGTTTCAATCTTGATGTTGATGTTGGTTTTAATGTCGATTTTCTCTCTATTTTGTAGGTTTTATTTTTACGTGGGAACATATCGTGGAGGAAGAAATGTTTATTATGGACGTGTTATTGATGGTAATAGGGAGGAAGAAGATCTCATTCCCTGATTTTTAGGGGAAACTGTTATTTTGCTGAAGTTGATGTTCCTATTGTACCCCTATTTGGTCTCCCAATTTTTTATTACTAGAAAATCTCATTAAATCCTAGTCTTCTATTTTATTTTGTTGGATGGTATGGATTGGATCTTATGTTCTTACCTATAGCTATGGTGTCATATATATATATATATATATATATATATATATATAATGTTATTCATGTATATAGGTTGGCCAACTTATCTAGATATATAGAAAGTAAGTTGATCATGTACTTATTTAACAGAGTTGAGAGAAGAGTCATTTGAGATTAGTATAAATATGTATTAAGTTAATAAGATTTGTAAGAGGTCGAGTAGAGATCGAGAATACAAGGAAAATATTGCGTTCTCTCTTCCTAGTTGTTTGCTTGAGCAATATTTGAGCATACTTTTTGGTGTATCTCAATTATAAGTTGCTCTTCTATTCTCCCAAATAATAGTATTGTGTTAGTTTACCTAAACTAAGTTGTGTGATATTTTCCCCTACAATATGTATCATTCTCACCATATTGTATCATGCTCACCACCTTCTGACACTCAAGAAGGTGAATGTACAGATGTGTTTTCAAATACAATTTTCCACTTTCCAACTATTTCAGAAAATGAGTTTATGTTTATTTAGGAAATGAGTTTATGTTTGTTTAGGAATTCTCAATAGAAATAAAGTCATTTTCAGTTTTCATTTTTTTATGGGAATGTTCTTTTGAAAACACAACCAAACAATTTTTCACCTTGGTCACGCAAATCTATGTGAACATACACTGCAATCACGCAAATATATGTCAAAAATACATCCAAAAAACTATAACCAAATATGTTTTTCATTTCTAAACAAAATTCAGATAACAAACCAAATATATTCTTAATTCTCACACGAAAACCAATAAAGTTTGAAAATTAATTTTTCAACATTGGAAACTGGAATAATTGGACTTGGAAACAAGTTTTTTTAACAGTTTATTGTAGGTGGGGAAATTATTACACAATTATAGTAGAAATGGAGGGATTTAAAAATATAAAGTTGGTCGTTGATGGAATTAACGACTAAAGCTTAGTCGTAATTCGCATCAACGACTGGATTGATTTTTATATTTTTTACAAAAAATTTAGTGCAGTGTTACTTGAAGTAACAACTGGAAATTTTAATTTTTTTTTTAATTTGTAACCCAGTTGTTACTTTGTCGTTACTTAAAGTAACGACTGGAATGGAAAAAAAAAAAAAAAGGAGATGTTTGTAGGGATTGGGGGAGACTAATTGAAAAAATGGACCCGTTAGTGCTTTTTGAAGTGGACCCACTAGTGCTTTTCCCTTTCTTAAGCTTCTCCGGTGATGGCACATGGTAGTGGTATGAGGAAGAGGAATAAGAAGCATAGGAATCATTATAAGACCTGAAATGATCATTAGGCGGTGACCACCATAGTAAGGCTCTATTTGCATACTATTATCACTGTAGAAATTTGATCTGTATTCTGCCATGGAACTTTTTTTTTTTTTTTGGATTTTGGGGATGTTTATTGAAAGGCAAAAGGAGTGGAAAAAGAAAATTAGGTGAGAATGGGGTGCCAAAGACAAACTGCTAAAGGAAGAGAATTTGAGTGTTGTTTATTATTATTTTTAGGGATAATGACAAAAATACCTTTGAGGTTTAGGCTAATTATAAAAAAAATCCAGAGTTCTCTAAAAATTACCAAAAAAAAAAACTTCAGGTTTGGTTCTCTCTTACATTTTTCTCAATGATCTTCAAGAACATTTCAAGAAAATACCTGGCAATTACAAAAAATTTACAGTTACCCACCTTTAAGACAAAAAGAAGCTTGGAGGGTTATTTTGTAATTTTGAAACATCTCTTAATTTTTGTAATTAACCCAAATCTCAGGGTGATTTTGTAATTATCCATTTTTTTAATTCTTGCATGGGTTAATTACACAAGTTCCCTTCTTGAATTTAGATATTTTATTATTTATTTAAGATATAAGATAGAATATTAAATTAAATTAAATATTCAACAGGGCATTTCATTGATTTTGAGAAGATCAATCTATTCATAAGGATTAAGGATCATTCTCTGTATTGAATATGTGGTTCAAAGATTTGAGATTAAAACATGTGGTATGAGTTACTTTAACATCCATCTAATTTATATGAGAAAGTTACTTTCACATCCACTTCAAAAGGCACTAGTGGGTCCATTTTTTAAATTAGTCTCCCCCAATCCCCACAAATGTTCTACGATAATCTAGAGGGGGGGTGAATAGATTATCTCCATCTTTTCGATATCGCCCTCTTTTTAAACCGAATGCTCAAACAAAATAATGAAGGTGCGGAATGTAAACAACACACTTCGATTTAAAGAGGTTCAACCCACCTAGGGCCTAATCCTCTACCACCCCAAAGATAAGGGATGGATTTGAAAAGAAAAAGAATTTTATTAATTACCACAATTAATACAAATTCAACTTACAACACCTTGAAGAAGCACCACACTCTTCTTCAACACCACCTTTGAGATTACCACAATCTCTTCTTGAAGATTACCACAATCTTCAGCGGCACCTTGTGAAGATTACCACAATCTTCACCTGAAGAGCACCACACTCTTCAACACCTCAACAAGAAGATTACCACAATCTTCTTACACCTAACACCTAGTTCACCCAAGTGTGTTCTTACCACAAGAACACTCACAAGGATATCTTGTGTTTGAATGGCGACCACAAATTCAAGATTACAACTCGATAATTGATAATACAATAGAGTGCAAGTGTAATCAAGAATAGCCTAGACCTCAAAGATGTGAAAGTGATAAGCTAGGCAATTTTACAACAAGAATAATGACTATGAAAGACCAAGTGTTTGCTTGAAGTGTATCTTGTTGTGTTGTATCTCAATTGTTGTGTTGGTTGCTCCAAAACTTCCTCTATTTATAGGAGATGATTGATCAAGCATAGGCTCTCTTGGGGATTGAAAATCTCTGAGAAAAATACAATTAAAATCAAGAATATAGCTGTTAGAAATCAATCCCACAATTTAAGGAAATGTGTCTCATTTGTCAAACGGTCATATTTTTTGTTTCAATACATAGCGGCACGGCCGCACGAAATAGACGTTGAAAAGAATACACAAAAAATAACACAGGCGGCCGGTCGACGTCTACCTCGGCCGTGGCCGACCATCACCCCAACCGGTCCCCCTCATGGATTTTGCAAGGATAAAACGTTCATTTGAAACACACTTGCAGTGTACCGGTCGGCCATTGGCGGGTCGGCCGACCGATCGGCCGACGCCGGATGCGACTGGTCGACCTGCTTGTTTTTCTTTCCGTCTCATTTTTCTGTTTCTAAAAACATCTTGAGGTATGGGTTGCCCTATATGGGGCGGCCAAGGTCGACCACGAGACAAATATTGTCCAATTTGTGTTGAAAATAAAACTCAAGAAATACTCCGAAAATTTAGTAAAAACATTTTAAACCGATCGGAAGTATTAGGACAACATTTGGGAACATCGTTTGAGAGTGAAAACCCAATAACGTAAAATCATTAAAAGCGTTGTCCAATATAGACGAAAATAAACTTTGAGAAAGTACTCCGGAAAATATTAAAATCATTTTAAATCATTTAGGAGTATTTGGACAACCTTTAAAAACATTGTTTTGGTGATAAAATAAAATCATCAAAATTAAGATAAAAACATGTATCAAACACAAACATCTCCCTTCTTTTTTTTTATTTTTTTATTTTCCTTTCCAGTCGTTACTTAAAGTAACGACTGGGTTACAAATTAAAAATAAAAATAAAATTTCGATTGTTACTTCAAGTAACAAGCGCATTAAATTTTTGTAAAAAAGTAAAAATCAATCCGATCGTTGATGCGAATTACGACTAAGCTTTAGTCGTTAATTCCATCAACGACCAACTTTATATTTTTAAATCCCTCCATTTCTACTATAATTGTGTAAATTAAGTTTTTTGTGATAAGCTAGAAACATCTTTTCATTTCTAATTTATCTATATGTTTTCTTTCAGGTTGTTGATAACTAGATCGAAGAGAATGTTTCTTCAAGGATATTGATGTTATCTTTTGCTTTTGAAACAATGATAGAACATATTTCATCCAACTGAATTTGTAGTGGTTATATTTGAAATAGAAAAGCCTTCTAGTAGTTGAGTACAATCAACATTTGGAACATAAATGCTCAAACTCAACTTTTTTTGTTTAATTTCTTTGGAATGAAAATCATGGTTATTTTGTAGTTAATATCTTTTATAGTAATGGTTGATAGTGAATTGTTCATAGAAACAGCTAAAAAATAAATAAATACAAGTGTACACGTGAAATATAAATAAATTATATCCGTTTTAGCAAGGAATTTTAAAATTTCGCAGAAAACGTTTACAGTCAACTTTAGCGAGGAAATTTAAAATTTCGCAGCAAACATTCACAGTACATCACTTTAGTGAGGAAATGGAATAATATGTGGTTAACATTAGCCACGAAAATATAAATTTCCTCGCTAACATTTGTGGCGAATTTCATTCATTCCTTGGCAATGCGGGTTAGTGACGCTTTTATAGCAGCGACACAAGCGACGAATGTGTTTCCTCACTAAATAGCATTAGCGACGGAATTTACAATGTTAGCGAGGAAAAAATTCGCTGCTAAATTGTAATTTTCTTGTTTGTCATTGTATTCCGGGGGTAATTATCGTTTTTTCTTGTAGTGCTTGCGAAATCCAAGTAATACTATACATATAGTCAAGTTCCAATTTTAAACTTCTTAAAAGAAAGTCCGATTTTTGAATCGTCTTATTCAAAACCGATTTTCGATTTTGGCCCTTTTTACAATTGTTCATTACCAAATAAATGGGATACATCAAATTATTGATTGATAAACTGAACAAATTGATCTGATTTTAAGAACAACTAGTAGTATAGTATATAGTGAAACATGAAAGATAGAAATTCATTTTTTAATGTTACAGTCTATGAGTAATGTTTTTTTAATTTTTATATGAAACTCATTTAAAAAATTATATAAATATTTGGACTATTTTAATTTATTATATAATCATATAGGAATTTGTAGACTACATTTACTTTAATTATTGTTGACATTAAATATATTTTCCAATATTTGAAATATTATGTTTTATTTTATTGTGTCCTATCTTATTTTATTCATTGTTGATTGATACGGCCTAAATTGGCCCTATTAAATTGGATCAATAAAATTTGGGCTTCAATATTAGAAATGGGTCCAAATACAAATATGAACTCTATTAGGGCTCTACTTGGTAGAATCTTATATAAAGGGAGTATTCTATTCTCCTCTCTTTTACATTACTTCTTGACATGAATTATTTTCCTTTGATAGAGTTTTGACTTGAGCGTCGGAGAAGTTACGCCAGAGCAACCCTTCGGCCCCCTTTTTGTGCAGGTTAACGATGAAGTTCAGTCGGGGCATGAATTCGGAGGAGCGGAGTAATTCTGGGATCAACTAATTGGCGCCGTCTGTGGGAAGAATTGAACCGAGACGTGAGAATGAAATTGCAAAAAAAAAGCCATACGAGTGATTCTGACATCTAGCTGAGTGAATTTTTTCCCTATCTTCTCCATTTAATTTTTTTTGCAAATTGCTTTGGTTTTGCACTACTGGATACTGCAATTATAAACTTACAGATTGAATTTTGACTTGGGCTTTTGATTTCTTCACCGTGTGCGAGCCCCAAAAATTGAGTTATTGTCCCTTTGCTTATCCACGATGGTTTGCTGGGTTAGTCCCCATTTACATGGTGTTTTAACAATAACTCAGAACCTATCATCGAACTTGCTGCTTGGTGGAGTGGGTTTGTTTTCTAATCATGGCTGTAGCTCACTTTCCAACCACTCGCTTGCATAAGTTATTGGTGAACGGATCTTCACAATGCTCAGATGAACCCGCTCATTTATTTCTCGCACACACAGTTTCCCTATGAATAAGTTTTCAAACCCTACAGTCTTTAATTGGAACAAAATCACTCACAACCCCAGGTACGTCGGCTAACTTGAATATGGTGGGGGATGGAGCTGAGTTGGTGGCGAGCTGTGAGTGTTTCCCATATACTTGGCGAGGGTGAACCATGCTTTAATTATGGTTCTGAGAACATTCAAAATGAGGCATAGAAGGTGTTTGATAAAATGCTTAACAGAGGAAATGATGATTGAACCATGTTTTTAAATTTTAGAAATGCATACAAAATATTTGTGATATTAATTATATCATATTGAACATACATACCTCATTTTGCTATTTTTGCTGCGTTGTTGTACAGAGAGTGATTACAATATTGAATAAGAATGTATTGTTTTCTTTGTTTGATGTGAACCGAAATGTTGTTGGAAAACATTTGTTATCATAAATCTGCTGAGTCATTTTTCTTATAATGTGGCAGATGACAGATTCTTGATGAATAAAAGAAAAACATCTCATTGTAGCTTCATAGTCAGTCGCCACATATCAATTTATGCCTCAATCTACTAAAATCATAAAGAAGATGAAACATGACAAAATGGCTGATTTTCCTAGCATTGCATGGTGACTTAGTTTCTAATCTTTGATTGACAAATATGCCTTTAATTTTCCAGCAAGATGCGGCATCATGTTGATGCTGTCTTGAACAGACAGTTCAACTCATGACTCCAAATCATTCATACCATTGTTGTTGCTATTCCGCTGGAGCTTCGCTGACTCATATTTGTCTTCGCAAACTGTGAGAGACCTGCGTAGTTTTTCCTGAAATTTGGCCATCTCGCTTTCGACAAGATTCTGAGCATTAAGCACAGGCGCACTGCAATGCTCCACGCAGTTGCCTATCTCATTTTGGCTTTTCCTCCTGTCGAAACACTCGTATGCACGCTTGAAGTACGCTTGATGGAGGGTGAAATTGATGTGGTCTTGTACACCGGCGAGATGCGATCGGGCTGCGGCTTTGACCTCATTGAACTTCTATCTCAGGCTTTCATTGACTAGTCTATCTTCTGCCGCATCTAAACTCAATGATTTGGATATGCATGAAAAATCAATTTGGAAAAGCTTAAGGCTAAGCAAAGTTAAAATTCTAAAAATAGAGTTATACCCGTATGATTGATCTTTGACTATAAGCTATGGGAATATGAAGGCGATGGCATCAATTGAGATAAGTTCTCATTTCTATCTGTGATTTATAAGCGTAAAGATCTTAGATTATTTGAACTATGGTCCTCTTTTGGTGTAGATTAAGGTCGGAACATCATGATATAATTGTTTGTTGATGCGTTTGGTACCACTAAAATAATAAATAAAAAGAGAAAATTCATAAGTTTCGAAATGAAAATTGAAGTTTCAACTTGAATATAAAAGATTTTTCAATCTTTGTTAATTAGATTTCAGAATCAGTAGATATGTTTGTTGAGTATACCTCCAATGAAGTTGAATTATTTGTTCCAATGTCTAAACTGACTTATACTCTTTATTGAAGAATCTGAATGATATGATTAGATTTATTGTATAATTGTAAAGAGCTAATCAGTAGGTTCTATGTATAGAAATATAATTTGTATTTATTCATGCTTATTACAAGGCTATTAGTATAATGATTTGTAGGATCAGTTTTTATTCTTCTCATTTATAGAGGCTGATTTTTTGTATTGATAGGAATTAGTCAAACTTCCTAGAATAGATTTCGAGTTGTATATATGTTCCACTCGGTGATTTATTTGAAATGATAAGAGTGAATTTCTCTTCATGGTATCTAGAGCGATTAGAGTTCTAAAATTCTCGCTCTTTGCTTTTTTTTTTTTTTTAAAAAATAAATAAAATCAAATCACGATTTGTCCTTTGTTCTAATCATCATCGTTATGTCCGAGGAAACAACTATTGTTAATTGTGATAGTCAAAATAATCACATGATCGTAGAACTCAGAATCCGCAAGTCTCCTATCGTTTGAATGGGAGGAATTACTTAAAGTGGTCTCAAATTGTGAAGACTTTTATGAAAGGAAAAGGGAAGATTAACCACTCTTGGATATGCCCCAAATCCACGAAGACCCCAAGTTTACGATGGGAGGAAGAAGACTCCATGATCATGTCATGGCTTTGGAACTCGATGATGCGAAGTGAGTGGACCCTATTTGTTTCTTACCACAACAAATGAAATTTGGGAAGCTGTGAGAGAGACTTACTCCAAGGTCAAAGATGCCGCATTAGTCTTTGAGATAAAGACGAAAATCTCAACAACCAAACAAGGTAATTTATCTGTCATTGAGTACTATAATATAATGAAAGGTTTCTCGGTTAGAGTTGGACTATTATCAAGATTTCAAGATGAAATGTAATGAAGATGTCGTAACTCTTAAGCAATATGTGGAAAGGAAAGGATTTTTGAGTTTCTTGCAGAGGACTAAATGTGGAATTTGACCAAGTCGAGGTCCAAATTCTTGGAAAAGATACTGCTTTGCCATCACTCAATGAAGTGTTCTCCATCATTAGGGGGAGAAGAAGGGAGGAGGATTGTGATGTTAGAAACACCAAACTCCAATTTCGAGGGTTCGTAATGATGATCACTCGAGAAAAAACTCCAAGAGAAGGGCTGACCGTTCTTTGAACCAGGTTAAGTATAATGAACAAAAATCTATCCACAAAGATAGCCTTTGGTGTAATTCTTGTAGGAAAAAGGGGCACACTAAAGAAAATTCTTTGGAAACTTCATGGTAAGCCTCCTGGAATGGGCCGAGGTGGAGGCTACGGGGGGAAATCAAAGAAAGGGACATGGATACTTTACTAGTGTGGAAGAACCAGGCCTTGAAGCAAACAAAACCGAGGCTGAAAAATTCATTCCGAGGAGATTGAGAAGCTTCAAACTTTTCAACGAGTCTTGAGAAACCTTCCTCGGATCATGCTCTATTGCTCAAAGTGGTATTACTCTAAATTCTTATGTCTTTAGTGCCTCAAACAAATACAATTCCAAAGACTGGATCATTGACTCAGTGCAATGGACCACATGACATATTCTGCAGATTGTTTCACCACATACCAACCATGTCCTAGCAAAGAAAAATCAAAGTTGCGGATGGTTCATTAATAATCGTGGCGGGACAAGGAACAATAGCTCTTTCTTCCTCATTTAATCTTAAAAATGTGTTACATGTTCCCAACCTTCTGTTAATTTATTATCCATCCATAAAATTACTCAAGATCTCAAGTGCCATGTAACATTCTCAAATGATTATTGTGTTTTTCAGGACCAAACTACGGGGAGGATGATTGGGGCTAGAGCAACCGGAAGGTCAGTATCTACTTCAAGACCATGGTGGTTGTAGTGATCCGTTACCCTTATCTTTAGTTTCGTCAATTCAAATAAAGATGAGATATGGTGTCATCATCGTCGTTTAGGACATCCTTCTTTCAAAACTTTAAAGAGAATGTTTCCTCTTTGTTTAAGAATATTGATGTTGAGTCTTTTCATTGTGAAGTGTGTGAATTTGCAAAGCACCATAGAGTGCGAGTTCCCTTTAAGCAATACAAGATCTTTAGTACCTTCTGTTTGATTCATTCGACATATGGGGACCATCTAGAATTGCTAACATTTTCGGAGCCCAATGGTTTGTAACATTCATTGATGATTGTACTCGAATGACTTGGGTATATCTCCTTAAACAAAAATCGGATGTGAGTCGCATTTTTCCAATTTTCTTTAGTATGATACAAACACAATTTGGGGTAAGCATTAAAAGTGTCGAAGCGATAATGCCAAAGATTACTTCAACCACACACTATCGCAATTTTTTGAAAAAGAAGGCGTAATTCACTATTCTTCATGTGTCGACACTCCACAACAAAATGGAGTAGCCGAAAGAAAGAATAGACATCTTCTTGAAGTAACTCGAGCCCTACTTTTCCAAAATCATGTTCCAAAAAGTTATTGGGGAGAAGCACTTTTAACTTCCACATATTTAATCAATCGGTTACCTTCTAGAGTGATAGAATTCAAAAGTCCCTTGGATTATCTCTTAGAGTTCTTTCCAAAGTGTAATTTCTATTCAAAATTACCTCCAAAGGTCTTCGGTTGTGTTTCCTACATCCACATTCACAAGCAACATAGGACCAAACTTGATCCAAGAGTCAGTTAAGTGCATTTTCACGGGATATTCTACCACTCAAAAAAGGGTACAAATCTATGATCCGCCCACTAGAAAGTTTTTCGTGTCAAAAGATGTCACATTCGATGAGAAGCAATCGTTCTTTAGTCCAACTTACCTTCGAGGGGAGAGCGCTCTAAAGGAAGATAAATATGATGAGTTTGATCTACTTTCCCTTCCTATTCGATCTCACAAGCTAAAACACCACAAGCACCACTAGATACGATGTAGCAAGCCCAAATCAATTCCGGTCGATCCAACATTTGATCCTCGATTCGCATCTCCCAAGAAAGCCTCGCCTGAAACTATCGTTGGTCGTCCTTTCTGAGGTTTATACAAGAAGATTCTGACCACCGCATGCTTCAAAGCAAGTCCATGAATCTAACCCGATCAAGTGCATCGAAAATGAATCTTCTTCTCCTAATGTTATTGATGTTGATCAGCCTATAGCCATTAGGAAAGGTGTAAGAAAGTGTCTTGAACACCCCATGTACCCAATATCTCACTATTCCTCTTTCGAAAAATTTTCCCCTTCACATAGAGCCTTTCTTTCTAAAATCAACACCACAAAAACCCCACAAACATATCATGAGGCACTAGGAAATAAGAATTGGGAGGATCTTTATGAGAGAAGAGATGAATGCTCGGAAAAAAACAAGACATGGGAAGTAGTTGAATTGCCAGAGGAAATAAAACAGTTGGGTGTAAATGGGTGTTTGCATTAAAGTATAAGGTGATGGAAGCCTAGAAAGATATAAAGCTAAAGCTAGTGGCGAAGGGATATACTCGGACTATGGAGTTGATTATCACGATACATTTGCTCGGTTGCTAAAATGAATACTATTCGAATTTTGATTTCTTTGGTGACTAACTTTGGATGGTCTATGCAACAAAGATGATGTTAAGAACGCTTTTACATGGTGAATGGAGGAAGAAGTATACATGGATCCTCCATAGGGTTTTAATGGTTCTCTTTCTAAGAATCGGTGTGTCGATTAAAGAAGGCTCTCTATGGCTTAAAACAATCCCCGAGCATGGTTTGCGATTCACAAAAGCCATGCTAGGAATGGGATATAAGCAAAGTCAAGGAGATCACACGTTGTTCATAAAACACTCACTTCACGAGAAAGTTCAAAGACTCATTGTTTATGTAGATGATATAATCGTGACAGTGCAATGATTCGTTGGAGAAAGAATCCCTAAAGAAGAAACTAGCTACCGAATTTGAGATTAAAGAACTTGGTAAGCTAAAATATTTTTCGGCATAGAAGTAGCTCATTCGAGAAAAGGGGATCTTTATTTCGCAACAAAAGTATATCCTTGATCTATTAAAAAGAGTGGCATGATGGATTGTAAGTTATGTGATACTCCAATTGAGCCAGGACATAGGCTCGACATCAATGGAGAAGAAGAAGGGGTAGATAAGGGCAATATCGGAGATTGGTTGGGAAGTTTATCTATCTTTCACATACAAGGCCGAGATATAGATTTTGCAAGTAAGTGTGATAAGCCAATTTATGCACAATCCAAAGAAGTCTCATCTCCAATCAAAGATACTGAGTACTTAAATACTTGAAAGGAACTCCGTGCAAGGGATTCTTTACAAGAGAAATGAACCTCTAAAACGGGAAGGCTATCTGAGATGCAGATTAGGCGGGTGATGTGATGGGATGAAGATCTATTTCAGCCAGTTCTTGTACTTTCATGGGAGGAAATGGTCACATGGAGAAGTAAAAAGCAAAGCTGTGGTTTCGAGGTCAAGTGCGAATCGAATTCGGATCAATGGCATTAGGGATTTGTGAGCTATTGTGGCTTAAGATCATTTTGGAAGATCTAAAAGTGAAGTGGGAAGGACCTATACGGTTATATTGTGATAATAAATCAGCGATATGTATTGCACATAACCCAAAGTGCAACACGATCGAACAAAGCATATTGAAGTAGGGGGCATTTCATAAAGGAGAAACTTCGATAGTGGATTGATATGTACTCCTTATGTTCCAACAAGTGGCCAACTTGTCGACATCCTCACTAAGGAGTTTCTAATCCTACATTCGAGAGATATATTAGACAATCTAGGAATGGTAGATCTTTACCAACCAGCTTGAGGGGGAGTATTGAAGAATCTGAATGGTATGATTAGATTTATTGCATAATTGTAAAGAGCTAATCAAGAGGTTCTATGTATAGAAATATAATTTGTATTTATTCATGCTTATTACAAAAGAGGCTATTAGTATAGAGCAGATTTGTAGGATCGGTTTTATTCTTCTCATTTATAGAGGTGATTTTTTGTATTGATAGGAATTAGTCAAATTTCCCTAGAATAGATTTCCAGAGTTGTATACATGTTCCACTCAGCTGATTTATTTGAAATGATAAGAGTGAATTTCTCTTCACTCTTGTATTTGTGATACGGAGAATATTGTGCATGAGGCTAACTTATCTTGTTATCTGAAAATTGTTTGATAAACAGGCATAACACAGAGAAATTTTGTATCTTGTTGATCGGATATTTTGACAATTGCTATCGATCGAATCGAATAGCATGAAACACTAGAGCACTCTATTATTCATTTGCCCGCGGATGACAGGGTCGGATTTTTTGACAAAATTATTTATTATGAGCAGATACTATTTATGAGCATATTGAAGATGAAGTGGATTTCTTGATGAGCTCGTTGATCGAGCTAGATTTCTTGACATGTTCATGATTGAAACAAATGTCACTTATTGATTTGGTATGATTTGGATTTCTTGAAAAGCTCACTGATTGAAGCTACATCATTTATCAGCCTGATTATGGCCCGGATTTCTTGAATCTCATAAAAGACTATGATTTATGAGTTTGTTGGATTTCTTTATGTATATTAAATAATGATCGGGATTATCTGAGGTCATTGAACATTTCTTGGACTTCTTTACACCTATGGATTTCTTGAAGAACTCAAATGGATTGAACGGCAAGTCGGGCCGGCGAGTCATTTCCTGGTTTGAATAGCTTTGAAAGTGGGCGGAAAAGAACTTATTTACGGGCGATGGAACTGTCCCGAACTCGTTTGATTTGAACGGCTTCGAAGCTGGGCCAGACGAGCCATTTCCTGGTTTGAACAGTTTTCGAGTTGGGCCAGAAGAATTTATTTTTGGGCGATGGAACTGTCCCGAACTCGTCTGGTTTGAACGGCTTCGAAGTTGGGCTAGACGAGCTATTTCCTGGTTTGAACAGCTTCCGAGCTGGGCCAGATGAACTTATTTTTGGGCGGTGGAACTGTCCCGAACTCGTCTGGTTTGAACGACTTAGAAGCTGGGCCAGACGAGCTATTTCCTGGTTTGAACAGCTTCCGAGCTGGGCCAGATGAACATTGATGGGCGGATGCCCTTGATTCATTATACGGGCAGCTGCCCTAAATGAGAAGTGGTCAACTCGGGCCAACTTTCAAATATAATGGGCGGATGCCCTTAACGAATTTGATGACAAATGATTAGGGGTGATCACGGTGCGGTTTGGACGGTTTTTTCAATATTTTCAAACCGAATTGCTAAGTGCGGTTCGACCAAGAGTTTGATTTTAAGTCGCGGTTTTTTAGAATAAAACAAACATGCGGTTTTCAACGGTTTCGGGCGGTTTTGCGGTTTTAACGTATTGTACGTGAATATTATGCGGAACAATCAAAATGAGCAAAAAAAACTTATCAATTCGATAACTAAAAAGTTAATGATATGTTGTTGTTTAAATTCAATATTATAACAACTACAATAACATATAATAGTTGAATCTAATAGATATGGGGAGTGTTTGCAATCACTAAAAAAAGTGTTTCTTACATTTTTGCTTAAAAAAACACTTTTTTTGTATTTGCAAGTATCAACTTCTGCTTTATTTAATCATAACCTAAAAGTATGGAGAGAGGTGCTTTAGATTTGTGCTTCTACTCCTAGTTTAATTTTTATAAACAAATTATAAGCACCTCTACAACTTTTTCACCTAACTCAACTTCTGATTCTTAACTTTTGATTTTATTTTCAAACTCTATCAACTTCTGATTCTTAACTTTTGATTTTATTTTCAAACTTTATCAACTTCTAATTCACAACTACTCTTACTTTTGCTACAATAAATTATTTTGTTTTCTAAAAGCATAAGTTTTTGCAAACTCTCCGGTAACTTCAATATGTCAATCACCATATCACAAATTTCCCAAAATAAATCTCGTTATACAATGTACATCCATAACAAGAAATGAAGGCTTTGATGTATTAAATTATTAAGTAAATTGACAATACCCACAATAAACCAATGAAAATAATTAATATAACAATTCATAATTATACACAAATATACTATAGATTGAGAGAAATGTAATAATATATATTGAATATATATACGTATATATAGTATTCTATTTGCGGTGCGGTCGGTGCGGTTTGAGACTTGAAATTGTAATTGCACCATCTTTTGCGGTGCGGTCTTGATTAAAAAATTTAATCGCGGTTTTTCCAATAAATAAGCATTTGCGGTGTGGTGCGGTTTGATTCGGTCGGTTTTAGCGGTTTTTGTTTTTGTTGATCACCCCTACAAATGATTATGTATTAACCAACCCTTCGATGTTAGGAACTTCAATAGAGATAGGTCATAATTCAGCAAAGATGAGAGTGACTCTACTCCTATAGTTCATTGACATGATGAACTACAAGAGTGGGGGGATTAATTGAGCTGGCCAGATGAGTCATTCCAAGCTATGGTCTTTCTCAGTACAACAATACATGGACAGCATGAGCCTTATTATGAGTGGTACTCAAGTTGATTGGATGATTTATAAGAGTTATGGAATTTCTAGATAAATTACCATTTCCTTTGATTATCAATGCTATGCAGCCTTTGCATATTTCCATGCTATAGCAGGTGGAAGAATGAAAATGACAATTTTTTGCAAATTGGAGAATAGGAGAGAAAAGTGGAGTGGATTCATAATCAGAACTTTATTTTCCACCAAATACAAGGTACCTTAATTGTGTTTCTTTATATAAATATACAGATATAGAATTGTGAATGAAAATTCCGTATGGATACAAACCATCATCATTGTGCCCTTCATCTGGCAAATACTTCTAAAACAAGAAATAATATGATTTATGAACCTTTACCATGCTTATTTCTGATTTGACGGAGTGAGGTTGCAAATTTCTATATTGAACCAATTAAATGTGAAATAAACTAAAAATGTCGGATGGAGATTACAATAATGTTTAACCATGGATTATGACACCATTAGGTGCTCTTTATTTTTGGTTTAGCGAATTGATTACATTAAGTGCAATTTGATCTAATTCTTGAGATTCTTGGATTTAATATTTCTTTTTTCTTTGACAATATGGGAATTCTTTATTACTCTGTTTTCATCTAGTGGAAAAAAAAATTTGGGACGCTACTTCAATACCGTTTAATTTTGTGAGGTTTAAAGCGACTTTTAACTTTGACTTGTTGATATTTAAGCGTCATAGTGTAATGAGTCATATATAGAGTTATTTGGCCAATTGATTTCTTGATTAGGTGATTACCTATATATATATATATGTATATATATATATATATATATATATATTGTATATATATTCACTCACTTTGATCGAAAGGATATCAACATTGCATATTGCTCCATTTCTAATTGGTTAGTTTAGCCTGAACCAAAAATTGATATCTCCAATTGTGGAAAGAGACTTATTCACTTGTCAATTAGCAATAGGCTATCGCTTGATTTATAACAACATATCGATTATACATTAATTTTTCTAGAGGATTTATTGATTATGACTTAACATTAACCCATTGATGGGTCGGATTTCTCGATAAATTAAGCATTATTAGTAGCTATTGTTTGTGAGTCCTTTGATGATGCCTTGATTTGTTGACACATTTGGTGATTATATATAACTTAAATTATTTATTAGCCACATTACAACTTGGATTTCTTGAATAGTTCAATTATTGTGAGCACAATCTTTTATTAACTTGATTAGTGCAAATTATTTATTAGTCTTCAGATTTGGGGGACTTGCCAACCCATGATCTCCTCTATATACTCGATTGATCTATAAAGCTTGTCTAGTTTTGATACAACATGAGAGCTGAGTTAGTGAGGTCAGAAGACCTACTGTAGCCACAACGTGAAAACAGAGCTAGATGATGATTTTGAACACTTATTAAAATATGCTATGAGAAATAATTCTACCTCTTGCAATTCACTTTGTGAACGAGAAGTTGGGGGACTAATTGATACGGCCTAAATTGGCCCTATTAAATTGGATCAATAAAATTTGGGCCTCAATATTAGAAATGGGCCCAAATACGAATATGGACTCTATTAGGGCTCTACTTGGTGGAATCTTATATAAAGGGAGTATTCTATTCTCCTATCTTCTACATTACTTCTTGACATGAATTATTTTCCTTTGATAGAGTGTTGACTTGAGCGTCGGAGAGGGTACGCCGGAGCAACCCTCCGGCCCTCTTTTTGTGTAGGTTAACGATGGAGTTCAGTCGGAGCATGGATTCGGAGGAGCGGAGTAATTCTAGGATCAACCATTGATATTTCCAATTTTTGGCATCTAGTCATTTCTTTCCCTCCAATTTGTATATGAGTGAACATTACTTGTCCATGCTTGAGTCAACATCATAGCTAAATTTAGTCCGCACAAGCCAATTTAATCCCTATCATCAATGATTTTGGAATAAGATATCCAGAACATTATAAATTGGACCAAATGTACAATTTTTAAAAAGACAATGGTTGTTAACATTACCTTTAAAACATAAATGATTAAAAATTATTTTGGCCAAACTTAAAAGGACGAAAAATGTTATTACTCAATTCTGTAGATAAAAACCCCTAATATCTCCTCAAAACTTCCCTTTTGCAGCTTTAATATTGGAAATGGAGACAAGCCATCCTGGAATTCCATCCATGGGTTTCCCTAAAGATTTTAAATGCCCTATTTCCATAGAGCTGATAAAAGATTATGTAACAATCTCCACAAGGGTAACCTCTGACGAAAAAAACACATCGACAAGTGGTTTCACACTTTCAAGAAAAATATTTTCCTTGCCACAATGCAAAACATCGAGAATTTAGACATGACTCCAAACCATACCCTCAAGAGAGTAACTGTCACACGGCACATTTCATAGCCTTTTTCCAACACCACCACCATTGACCATGCACGAAGAATTGGCAGCTCTTCTTGGGACGATGGATTCTACCCCATTTAAGGTAAGTCGGAATGGGCGAGAAAACAAAGGATAAATTTCAAATCACAAAAGAAAAAAAAAAACACACAACTATCTTTTAAAATTACAAATACTCCCTTGCTATGTGTCTGTTTTACTAGTTAATGACTAATTTAGATACATACATGCCAACACTTTTGAATCACTAATGCACATACCTTGACTATTGCCATGAAAGTTGTTTTCTCTATGTTAAAAAATTTGAAGACCCTTTATAAGAATTTTACATATTTATTGCATCTAGAATACACTATTGTAGAAACAATTTCTTAATTGTAATGACATTCGGTTGTCGCAAAAGATCAAAAGTCGTCGCAAATAAATCTGTTGCGAGTAGCCACATGAGGCCCAGTGCGGTCAACGGACCGCACTAGATTTCGAAATTGCTCTATTAAATTTGGGTTGGACCGCACTGGAACTTGGGTAAATTTTGGTTGGACCACACTAAAAATTCAGCCTATTAAAAAAATTAAATTAAACTTCAAAAGGCTAAAAGAATTAAGAATCACATGAGCCAATTAAGGCATTGAATGCTCCAAAGTTGATAATATATATCTTCATGGGAATAATTTTCAAATAAGTTTTTGGATATAAAAGTCAATTTTTTCATAATAATAGTTGTTTGGTTGTTAATTTAGCATTGACTTTTGGACAGTAACGAGGCCACTTAGGGGCCAAGGGGGGCACTGGGCCCCCCTAAAAATTTTAAAAAATAATATGAGTATTTTGGTACTTTCAAATTTTAACCTTAAAATAAATATAAAAATAGAAAAAAGTCTTCAATTCCTTCATTCTTATTTCCCCTTCCCATTTCTTAATCTCGAAAAATTGAGTCTTGGTAATTTTTTTGTTTCTCAAAATTTTGAACATTTTCTTCTACTCCACCGTAAACTTGAACTCGGATTTTTGCATTATTCTCTTGCGCCTCTATTTGTCTTTTTGGGGATGATTTATGGTTTATTATCAAATTATCATTAAAGAATTCAATATTGGAGATGAGTTATTGAATGATCATTTTGTAACACACATTGAAGAAGATATTTTTCGAAATATTAACAATGAAACTATTATGCAACTATTTTAAAATATGAAGAACAGAATAGTTGTTATGATATATTGATGTAATTATATTTTTTATTATTTTTTAATATTAAGATGTATGATTTAATACAATGATTTTATCAAAATTGGTATTTATTTATAGTTTTATTTTTAGAGCTGATGTATTTTTTTGTTCATTTTTATTTAATGTTTGTTAGGTTCATTGTTCTAAAAAACGCTAAGTAGGCTGGAGCCTAGCGCCTAAGCAAAGTTTGAGCGGGGTTAGGCATGATCTAATTAGGAGAAAAATGTAGGCGGACAAATGACACTATAAGTGGGGATTTCGGGGCTCGACAAAGATTTTTAGAACAATAATTGGGTTCCCCTAAACAAAATTCCTGGCTTCGTCACTGATTTTGGATAAATCACTTCTCCAAAACGTTCACTCAAGATAACCCGAAATTGGAGAGTATGAAAATTGGCAAAAAACTGCTAAAGGTACAACCGTCATATTTGCTTTTTTTATTAAAATATTTTTTATTTTTTGTTTTTTAAAAATTTGGCGCGGTAATCGCCCAGTAGAAACAATTTTTTTTTACCGCATTGACCAAAAATCCTAGCTACGCCCATGGTTGCGAGAACCCATTCTCGCAAAAGCATTGTTGCCACTATTTTATAGCAATGTATTAGCAACGTGTGGTCACAAATAACTCGGCAATCACATTTCCCTCCTGGCTGATGTGGCATTACTATTCCACCACGTTTTGTTGTGGTTCTTCTTGTTCCTCGAACTCATCCGCTGCTCAATAGTTGATTTCACAAACATATCGTAAACATTTCAAGTCCCTTTAATATTTAAACCCAATACATTAATATTTTTGCTAAAAATCTAATATTTTTGCTAAAAGTCTAATATGTTACATGCCATCTATCTGAAATAAATGTATTGCACACACACTGTCAGTGCACCGGTTCACGAACATTATCTAGTACGCTAGCTCTCGCACGAACTAGGTTTTCCAAACCACCATTTCTAGTTAACGCTTCGTTGCATCCCACTCGACCATTCCACGTAATACACCATTTCTGTAGGTGTAATCGACAGAGAAATAATCCTGAAATAAAAACAAAATATACTAAACAACTTGAATAATTCATAATGTAATGCATAATGATTAAAATGAAAAATATGAACTAATTAAAAACGTACCAACAAGCTATCAAAGACATGTGTTCGCTGATGCAATAGGATCTCATCCCATGAATAGTGGAAGAGCTCACAATGGTCTCGTGTATGGATCCCAACTGTACTGTCGTATAATGATCCATCAATGCCTAAGGACTTCCATATATCGCCTCACTCGTCGAACTCTATATGGATTTTTTCACCATTCGATGTTTGTCGCTGGGCTTTTTCTCCCTTCGCCCGCCCTCGTCCCTTATGAACTGGAGGGGTTGCATAGCATTAGAATAATGCATTTTAGTCTATTAACCGTACATATTCCGCACAAAATTCTATTAACATTGTTGTTCAACTAAGCCTAATCACTCAAATCCTCAGTTTGATCTTCCCCATCCGATGGATGTGCAGTCGATGATGGAGTACTAGAAGCAGGTGGGGGCGGAGGTGGAAAACTGGCCAAGGCATGTCCGGATGCAACTGTGTAAAGGTCTCCCTCATACTGGCAATCTACTCCTGGATGGGTGGCAGGCTGGCAGCGAAAGTCCTGCGTGGAAGACTGGGCCCGATACCAGTCATATGTCCTCTCCGCTGTCCCAAAATCTCTCGCATAATAGCATGCTCATTGACATGCTCAGGGTCTACTGCTAATGCCTGTGCAAATCTCTCCTGAATACGGTGCTACAAGTTGGAAATTTAAAGTATTAGATAACTTATAAATTGAAAATTAAACTTACTCAATACATATTAATTGCATTTATTAATACTTACATAGGTCTGCTCCGCTTCGGAATTCACCCAAACACCCTTACGCGTATGCATGTTTTTCCAATTTTCAACCAGCAACAAAGGCTCACGCGTCTCCGTGTTGGCCTGTCCAAAATTAATCCGACATTTAACAAAACAATAAGTATGTAATCCAGAGCAAAGAGGGTTTTTAAAAGCAAAGATGAACTGACACACACTTCAGTTGTATTTTAAAAGCAAAGAGGGTCCATATTAAAGTCAATCATGTATTTTTCTACACTAAGTGCCTTAGCAGTTGTCAAATATTTAAGTATGATGTTCAACTCTAAAAGCTGATTAGTATGAATTTTTGGATTTTATTCGTAATTGATTGACAAAATTTTGCAGAATTCATCTTTCTTCCTAAGCTGTACCAACCAATTAATGAAACGAAAAACCTCACATATCAATGCTCAATCCCATAGCCATAACACTGAAACCAGTGAAAGATCTTCACCAGTTCCTTTGGGATATCATGATAAATCTTTTCAAGTTATCAAATCATATTTACAAAAGTCTTAAATATTTGGCCAGGGATTAACATTTTGAACTAGACAATTAGAGCCAGAAAATAAAAGTCTTAAATATTTGGTCAGGGATCAACTACTGCAGGATGAATCGGCTGTTTCAAATATCAAAAATCTGGACTATAATATATATGTACTTAGCAAGAAGGACATTGATATGCTCCTCAAGATTATAGTATACTCACATACTATATCACAACTTATTACCTTCTTAAACCGGTGTTGGGTGTATGAGATACGACCTTGAGTGCTATTCCACCATTGTTTGCTTCGGTTCCACTTGTTCCTCAAACTCGTCCGCTGCACAAAAATCAATTTCACATGCATATCATATATTAAGGATTAAAGTTGAAAGCTATAATTTCACAAACAATATCAAACTAATCAAAACCAAGAAAAATCTTACAAGAAGAATTACCAATACAAACAAAAAATCAGTTGAACAAGTTTATAACAAATAGAAAACTGAATAAGAAATACTTTCCTCTAAAATGACTTTCCAACACTTGTTCAACTAAGTTTACCAAGAAAACTGAACAAGTTTATAACAATATCAAACTGGACTGTCCCATTTTTGAATCAGCAGATGAGTGTGATATACTTTCCTCTACAATGACTTTCCAACACCTCCTAATTCAATTTCTTCTCTCCATCATTCAACTTAGAACAAGTAATTGGTGGAGCAAGGCTATTTTACAAGCAAACTAAGATGAATTCCACAAGTTTATTACAAACAATAACTAAATGAATAATTATTACCTGCCACTTGTCTGAAATGAACATATCACACACACTGCCAGTGCATCGAGTCCCAAACATTTGCTAGTACACTAGCTCTTGCACGATCTAGGTTCTCCAAACCACCATTATTTTTAAAGTGGTCGTGCAGATCACTCTTCCAGTCTCTGTAACGCTTCTTTGCGTCCCGCTCGACCATTCCTCGTAATACACCATTTCTGTAGGTGTAATCAACGGAGAAATAATCCTGAAATATGAACAAAACATATTAAACAGCTTGAATATTTTATCATGTAATGAATCATGATTAAAATAAAGAACATACATTAATTAACAACGTACCAATAACCTATCAAAGACCTGTGTCCGCTGATGCAATGGGATCTCATCCCATGAATAGTGGAACGGCTCACAATGGTCTCGGGTAAGGATCCCAACCTGACTGTCGTATAATGGTCCATCAACGTTTAAAGACTTCCATGAATCGTCTCGCTCGTCAAACTCTACATGGATTTTGTTACCATTTGACGTTCGTCGCTGGACTTTATCTCCGTTCGCCGTCCCTCGAACCTTGCGAGCAGGAGGTGCTGCCAATTAGCATAGAGGCAATTTACGGCCATCAGAAAAAATATTTTAGTGTAAAAGGAACTGTTTAATAATTAAAATAAAGAACAAAAAAAACAGATATATCAGAAGCATGTGGCACTTGCAATTGCAGGTCTTATACAATCCTAAGAAAACATATATTATTCCTTTCAATCTTCTACAAGGCCAAACAGGTATATCAGAAGTATATCCAATGGTTTGCCTTTGTGTGTTCTCTGTCAAGTTGTTGTTGTTGTTTTACGCCCTTTTAATCTGTTCTAAGTAGGCAGATTCATAATCATAAACATTCTAAAAGAACCAAAAACAAGAAGTTTTACACAAAAATAAACACAAGTTGTCAAGCACAAAGCAAAGAACACAAAAATATAAAGCTCATTTGTACAAGACTCTATTGTAACTTTCAGGGACGGATCCAGAAATCTTTCACAATGGGGGCACAAAACAATGACATTTATAAACTATATAAAAAGAAATTATTGGAGCACACTTACTATGAGCTTGTAGCCCAAGTAGTATCTTTCACCCTTTGCAAGGATATTGATCAGAGTTCGAACCTAAGTGTTTGAGTGTCTTTGAGATTTACCTTCTTCCCTCCAACCACTCCTCCCAACTTATTAAAAAAATTGTGGAACACACATTATTTACTGAATTAATTATTTTTAAAGTTAAATAATTAGCAAAAAATACCACATTAAAAACAATTAGTATGTCACACTTTTATTTTTTAAAACATAAATAACTAATATTCAAATTTGTAAGAAAAAATACTAAATAATAAAAAGACAAAAAAAAGAAGAAAACTTATGGGGGCACGTGCCCCCATAATGAGAAACGTGCGTCCGTTACTGGTACCTTTCCTTTTTCAAGACTCATGTGGTAATATACTACAGGAAATTGTACCTTTCCTTTTTCAAAATCACCCTCCGCTTAAAATACCTTTTGACAAAATAGCCAGGTCATCAGATTTCGTCCTAATGGAGATTATTAAAAATGGATGCTCATCTTATAAGATAAACCACACTTTACCATACTTGGGTAGATATGTTGATACACACACTAACCACTATTATGTCTTCTACATAAGGTGGACTAAGTTTGACAGGAATGCTTTTCAAGCATCATTCAGGCCTTTAATTAGCTACAGCTTGAGTACAAATTGTGCCGACTCATGACATAGTTCTGACAAGTTTCTGAAATCAATATTTCTCGTCAGCAGGAAATAAAAAACTGTCAAACTTAACAAAGGAGGTCTATAACAACACAGGAGACTGCAAGGCCATGCATTCTTTACTCTATTTGCTAGCCAGATGACTGCTAAAATAGTCCTCGACAAATTGAACAATATAGTTGAATGGTAGTAGTCAAGTTATGTCAAAATTGGTCACATTAAGGCTACCGTTTACAAAATATCTCTATTCTTTGCTTCAATATGTTGCAGTTGCACAGAGTCCAATCATGTTCATGCTGATGTGTTGTGTTAACTTGGTAAATGATATTATTTTTGCGACAATATAGCAACAACTTAGCGATGGATGATATTATTTTTGCGACAATATAGCAACAACTTAGCGATGGATTTGTTTGTCGTTAAATATAGCGATGGACATCGCAAAGTAAGGGTAATTAATAAAATTAATTAAAAATAGCAACGAAATCAAAGTAAGGGTAATTAAAAATACAATAAAATTAATTAAAAATAGCGAAGGAAACTCGTCGCTAATTATAAAAATGTGTTGAAATAACGACGGATTATCCGTGGCTAATTTAGCGACGGAAAAATACGTCACTAATTTTGAAAAATATTTTAACTTTAGCGACGGACATTCCGTCGCTATTTTTTTTTTTTTTTAATTTTGTTTATCTTTAATATATATATATTTTATAAACTTGTATTCACACAATACATTTTCGAATACAAAAATATTTGCACAAAATATTTAATACATTACAAAACACACATCCGAATAAAATATGTTGTACAACACATATGCCACAATAATAGTAATAAAATATATATGCAAGAAATGCTATGAAACATGAAATACAAACATCTATCCAAAGAGGTATTGTCAAGGAGGAGGCGTCGTCCCGGAGGCGGATATCCATCATCATACGCGTCATCTCTTGTACATGTGGATCGCAATCGAGAATAATCACGACGATTCTTCTCCAGTTTTGCTCATGTAACCTGGCACGCTCAAGATGATCCTCCATCTATCCATCGATTGAGCACGCTCCTCGCTCTCCTTCGCGAGTCGCTCTTGCAAAGTCACCATCTCACAAGCGCATTCACTTTCTCAGGCATCCTGTCTCCTTAATGTCTCATCATCGATCCGTGGAGCGCTAGGAGGGACCCTACTGGGACCACCAATGATGGTGAACAAACACGTCCGACTCACGAGATCGTAGACCCCCTGCTTCTCATTGTGCTGACATCTAGAAATATCTGTGTCACGTCGGCGGAGCCCTGACCTCTAGAGCCTCCTCCGCGTTGTTATACGTGCCTTGATCTTCTCCAGCAAGAAACATTAACATAAATTACAAATGGCTCTATGAATAGAAGTATATTGTGAAAACTTAAAGTATTTTAAAGTTATACTTACACATATCTCCCTAGACTTGTCATCGACATATGTACCATCTTCCTTCATATGCGTACGCAAAAATATTTCGTGAGCATTAGGTTCCCATTCTCAATTTGCTGCATCCCTAAAAAAGTGATAAAAACAACTTAAAATTGTACTGAAAAAACTTCAAGTAAATGAAAATTTACTTATGAGAACATTAGTATATGCTCATCGTAAGAGCGAGTCCAGCGTGGCAAGAACAACCTAAACCAGGTCCCACAGTCTGGGAGATCCTATTGTTGCTTTGTTTTTTAGAAAGAGCAACAATCTCTGGTAGGCTCCAATAGACCAACCATATCTTCCAGGCATCATCGAAAAACAACGGTACACGTTGATAAAATTAGCCAAATTGTGTTTCTAATGATGCCTGGAAGATATGGTTGGCCTATTGGAGCATACCGGAGGTGGTAGCTCTTTCTAAAAAACGGAGCAACAATAGAATGTCCGAGACCAAGGGGCCTGGTTCAGGTTGCTCTCGCCATGTTGGAGAGTCTCGCTCGTACGTTGAACATACTAATGTTCTCGTAAGTAAATTTTCATTTACTTGAAGTTTTTCCAGAATAATTTTAAGTTGTTTTTAATACTTTTTTACGGATGCAGCGAATCGAGAATGGGCGGGAACCTAATGGTTACGAAACATTTTTGCGTACGCATATGAAGAAAGATGGTACATATGTCGATGACAAAGCTAGGGAGATAGGTGTAAGTATAACTTTAAAATAATTTAAGTTTTCATTATATACTTCTATTCATAGAGTCGTTTGTAATTTATGATCTTTTTTGTAGGAAGAGGTCAAGGCACGTATAGCAACTGCAGAGGAGGCTAGAGGACAGGGCTCCGCCGACATGACACAGATATTTCTAGATGTCAACACGATCAAGAAGCAGCAGGGGGTCTACGACCTCGGGAGTTAGGCGTGTTTGTTCACCACTATTGGTGGTCCCAGTAGGGCCCCTCCTAGCGCTCCACAGATCGATGATGAGACATTAAGGAGACAGGTGTCTGAGCAAGTGAATGCACAGATGGCGACTCTGCAAGAGCAGCTAGAGAAGGAGCGTGAGGAGCGTGCTCAGCTGCATGCAGAGATGGAGAAGGATCATCTTCAGCGTACCAGGTTACATGAGCAGCTGGAGAAGAATACGATTATTCTCAGTTGCAGTCACAGGTACAAGAGATGGCGCGTATGATGATGGATATGAGCCGCCAGGGACAAACGCCTCCTACTTGACAACACCTACTGGACAGAGGATACACATTTGTATTTCATGTTTCGTAGCATTTTTTGGATGTATATATTACATACTTTTATTACTATTATTGTGGCGTATGTTTTGCGCAACACATTTTATTCGAACGTGTGTTTTGTAATGTATTAAATATTTTGCGCAAATAATTTTGTATTGAAAAGTGTATTGTGTGAATACAAGTTTTACAGGTTTATAAATATAAAAAATATATATTAAAAATAAACAAAAGTAAAAAAAAAATAATTCAAATAGTGACGGAAAGTTAAAATACTTTTTCAACATTAACGACGGATTATTCCATCGCTGAAATTAGCCACGGATAATTCATCGTTATTTCAACAGATCTTTTATAATTAGAATTCCGTCGCCATTTTTAATTAATTTTTTAGTTTCGTTTATTTTATTAATTACCCTTTTGCAACGGATTTGTCCGTCTATATTTAATGACGGACAAATTCGTCGCTAAGAGTTGTTGCTATGTTGTCGCAAAATAATATTATTTACCAAGTTATACCGACAGTATTAACTACTTTACGACGGAAATGATCATGCGTCGTTATTTGTTTGCCGCTGCACATTTTAATGGCAGAATTTTTCCATCGGTAATCCTCTTACCGACGGATTTTCTTTGGTTAGTGACGGAAATTTCCGTCGCTATTTTGTTGTTTTCTTGTAGTGACAATCCTAACACATCAAAATATCATACCATATTTAGACAATTATAGAATTATATGAAATTGGCTCCAAGTTGCATAAAAGAATGATGTTTTCAAGGTGAACATGGTCAACGAACTTAGCACCAAATCCATCAGAATCTAGGGTTAAATCAATACCCTCACCACAGTTCCTATAACATTGGTAGGGAAGGACAAGCAATATCAAGAAGCAACAGGATAGTCAACATTGTTTGCTCGTAAATCCCAATCAGCAATTATACAAGCACATCACTCATACCAAGTTATATACAAGTATGTTTACATAGAGTTTTCAAAAATGACATATAATGATCACCCATAAACATAAAATGACAAAAAGACAAATCAACAATTCAGCCCAACCCACGGGTCCTCATCCATGTAAGTTACCAGACAAGTTGGTCAATTGCATAATTAATATTCAAGCAAGACTCCATATTTGTCTTAAATATAAATGCAACTTAATTGCACCAGTAGAATCAAACCTCAATACATTTTACAGAACAAAAAAGATCGTATAGGCATTCTACAAAAATCAAGAAGATAACATAATAATAATAATAATAATAATAATAATAATAATAATAATAATAATAATAATAATAATAATAATAATAAAATTGACAAACATTAGAACATAAAAGACTTTAGAGGGATCATGTATGTCCCGTGCACTTTTTTCTAGTGATACTAATAGAAACAATTAGATACAAGATATAACAAGCTTTCGCCTACCTGAGAATTTGTTTCTCGAGTTTTGTTTTGCCGATTCCTTCCATTCCACGTACACATTTACCAAACAGTACAAGTCATATCTCATCTTACTCAAATATATATCTCGACTTAGCATGTAAATCTCAGATCTGCAAGTTGTAAAGATAAACCCATTAATCGGGATTAATTGCTCCACCTTAAGAATTTCATTCTGGCAACATAAAATTAAATAACCCTTTTTCTAAAGTGAGGGAAATAACTGAACGGACAACCAGATTTAAAATTTTACTGACCCTGCAATAATTAAAGAGGAGTCTTCGGTCGGCGAATGGGAGTGATGACTGCCAGTAAGGGGCCGCCGGCCAAGGAGGCTGGAGTCCCGGTGGCGGCCGGAGCGGAACTAAGGCTGGAGTCCCAGGCTTGTGGCGGCGGGGTGAAGCAGCTAGGGATGATGTGTTTTTGTGTGTGTCTTTGTATGCGTATATATATTAGTTTTCCCAAATAAATAAATATGTGTATTATAAGCATATGTGTTCTGTCTATTACTGAGATATGATATTGGTTTCCGAAAGTTGTGATTGTCTGATTTTTTATTTTATTTATTTTTAAGAATTGATTCAAACACAAATTAATTTTTAAAGGAAAGTAAGTAATTGTTGAACAAGTGTGGCTTATGGATAACAAACTAATAATTATAATTAGTTTTAACATGTCTTTTTGTGAAAATATATTTGACTATGAATATATCTGTATTCAAATAATATTTAAATAATGAATATAAACGTAATGATTATAATTGATGTGATTTTTTTATAAGGATATATTTAAATGTGGATGTATTTCATAAAGTGAAAATTTGTGTATCTGAATATTATTTTTGGATCATTTTTTTGGATAAACACAAGCTCAAATATATGTTTGTGAAAAAATGTGTCTTTGATATGATTTTATTTATAAAAAAACCATAAGCAAATACAGTTTAAATGGACTCGTTCTACATGAACCAATCAAGATCGACCCCGTGTGTGGAATAGGAGACAAGCTGACAATGGATTAAATATTAAAGGAAAAATCGTAAAATTGGTATGTAAATATAATTTGTTGCAAAATATAGTCCTCTCTGGTTTTACTTTTGCAAATTTAGTCTCGTAACTATTAAAGAGTTGCTTTCAGGGACTTTTTCGCCGGAACTTTGATATCTTGCCGGAATGTTGCATGCGGCCAGATTATTAAAATAATTGTTGATATATACGCAGTCATTGTTTACATGGATAAGTTAACTTGCTAAGTAGATTAAAATACCTACACAATCTGCCACCTAGAAAAAATAACTAAAAAAAATCAGTTTTAATAAAAAGAATTAAAGTAAAACCATAAATAATTTTAATTGTATGTCTAAGCAAAACATTGAAAACAGCCTGCTATCCCAATTGCCTCAACCTTAAGTGATGGGTAAGTAAATTCCCAAATTGCAAGGTTGATCAAGACAATTTGGCCTCCAAATTGCCTCCCTAGCACGATTCTCAGCAATAATTTTACCCCAATTTGTGTGTTAAGTATTTATTTAGAGATAGAAAAGAGTGAGTGAGGGAGTGGCTTTTATTATGAGTGATGATAGCAACTATGGCCCTCATTGCTACTACATTAAATTGCGGGAGGTGTCTGGTCTAACCAAAGTTATAGTTGGATCTACTAATTGCCACAAAGGTCCATCCTAGAAGGAAGTAGGAATGAATTACACTTGATTTGAACCCACATTGATGACGTTACATGCAATTTTTATCTTACTCTTTTGTCAATTCAGTTATGTCGTGGAGGGGGACATGAGGGAGTGTTTTTGCTCTTGCAACAAAATGAGATAGGAGAATGAGAATTTTTTTTTTTTTTTTTGAGGAAGAGAGAATGAGAATTTTTGAGTGAGCTTCCATCCTTTTATACTTGAGAAATTAAGTCATGGGCCATTTTTAATCTAAAGTTTAAGGAAGAAAAGGGCTTAAGTTGGCTAAAATTTATTCAACAAATTGGGCCCCCAAGTAATTTAAAGTTTAGTTAATAATGGAAATATTTTTTGGGGGCCGAAGAAAATAGAATTAAAATGGGGCAAAAATAAATGAATATTTTGCTAAGTGTTGGGTGTTAAAATAGGGCCGAAGTGTATGTGATTGAAGGCCAATTAAATGGCTAGAAATTGGTTAATATAGATAAAACTAGTGGTAATTGGCCAAATTGGTCATTTATATTTTGTGAAAATGAAAAATAGTCATATTTCTCAAAAGCATGTTTTAACTATTTTGACTAAAAAATGGACGACCATATCTTTCTTGTATTATTTGGTGAGGTACTTGGTCATTTTTCAAAAAATTGATGCGGTACATACCTGGGTGCCAAGTTATATGTCTCGCGATCGAGTCATGTAACTTGGTACCAAGTCATGTAACTCGGTATTAATTGATATGTGTTTTGCATGTATTTTGGGCTTAATTGTAGCTAGAATTAGTTGATTAAAAAGGCCTTTATTTCTGTTTTATGGAAAAGGTATTACATTTTGCTCGTTTTGTAGGAATTTGTTGATAATTGTAGCATTTTGGCAATAATTCGGAGCATTGCGATAAAGAACTGTCGATACTTGAAGTAACGTATGAAGTTTGGAGTTGAATCGGGAAGAAGTTAGACGAACCAGGCGAGAAACGGAAGAAAATGAACAAGTATAAGTTCGAGCAGGTGCGCATGGGCAGGGCGTGCGTCCCTAGCACGACCCGTGCGCTAACCCAGACTGAGACTCGAGCCACGGCATGGCGCACGGGCTGGTCGTGCGTGATGTGCACTGCTCGGGCTGGTCGTGCGTGATGTGCACTGCTCGTGCTCGTGCGGCACCTAGCACGGGTTGAGCGTGCGCTAGGCGCACGGCCCGTGCGCCTGTGCGGGAAAATAGAGTTTGACAAATTTTGAACTAGGTTTCGGTACCCGAACGAAGTACAAATAGAGACGAGGCGGCCACAAACAAGGATGCGCTGACTTTTGTCCTAGAACACAGAAAAGAGCAATTTTTCACCAGAGAATTGGAGAGATCGATCAAGGCTACAACAACACACTTGAGGATTGAAGATAGATCGAGAGATCATCGACGTCTCCGAGTCTTCGCATTCCATAGTATCTTTATTTTCAATTAGTTAGACATGAACATGGATAATTTGTCTATGAATTATTTGTTTTCTATGTCGGCTAAACATATTGTGATTCCCGGGTTTGTGAGTAGGTTAATGGATACTTTTATTTGATGATTAATTGTAATTGAAGTTATTTCTTTCCAACCCTATTCGAGTACTTTGTTTTAATTCTTGTTTTATCAAAAGGCATTTGGTTTCACTTGTTTGATGTATTGATTCATAATTCGAAAAGATGAGTTTCAATACTAGATCTGTGAGTACTTGACATGAATATTTGCAAGATTGAGAAGTCCTGTGAATATTTGTGAGGATATTTAATCTTTTGTGCTTTTGGGAGTTGGATATCTCATGTTGAGTAGAGATCTTAGTATAGATATTCCAATTAACGTTTTTACATGCATCTCGAGAGAAAGGGTATATTACTTCGTGATTGTTCTATAGGGAAAAATACGTATAACTTTGGTTTGATTAATCTAATAATAAAAGGGGATATTAACGAAATCATAACACAGGAATCCATTCATTTTCTTGATCTTTCAATCAATCTTTACTTTGTTTATTTTAGGATAAATTCTCGTTTTAGTTTACAAAACCAATCCATCAACTTTCGATTGTCTAGATAAAAATAAGGTTATTACAATCCAATACTTAGTACAATAATTTATTAGTCCATGTGGATTCGACCTTGCTAACCTGTTCTATAAAGCGCACCAAATGCGATTTGCGGTGAAGCTAAAAAATAAGGCGAACAAGTTTTTTGCGCCGTTGCCGGGGAACTAATTAAATTTTTAGTACTAATATTGTGATAAATAGAATTATTTTTAATTTAGACATTTTTTTTTCTTTCTTTCTATTATTTGTTGTTTTATTTTACTCCTACTGTGTTTGACTTATTTTTTTTAGTTGGTTCAGGTAGTGCATGAACACTCGCTCGAAGCAAGGAGAATTAGCACCGTTCATACCGGAGGTTGAGGCTTTTGCTAGGCGAATTAGTGCGGCTACTAGACGAGCAAAAAGACAACAAGAACATGCTATGGCGGACGTAGAAGATAACAACGGGGGAAATAACGGAGGCAACAACGGAGGTAACAATGGGGCCAACAGGGTCGTTAATGAGTTACGATACAGAGGTTCAAGAAATTCCGATCGAGCAAGCGATTCACGATTACTTTCACCCACAGACCAATCACAACTATGGTGGAATTGCCAATGTCCCAATCAATGCGAACAATTTTGAGTTGAAGCCAACACTGATCTCGATGGTGCAGCAGAATCAGTTCGGGGGTTTCCCGTCTGAGGATCCCAATTCTCATCTTGCGAACTTCATGCAGATTTGCAACACAATCAAGATGAATGGGGGTGACTGAGGATGTTATACGTCTGCGCCTATTCCCTTTCTCTTTAAGGGATAAGGCTAGAAACTGGCTAGGCACCCTAACTCGGGGAGTGTGAATACAGGATGAAATTTGAGTCGAGGTTCTTGTTTAAATATTTCCCACCAAGTAAGACACTCTGACTCAAAAGTCAAATCACGCAGATTCAAGCGGTTTGACTATGAGCCATTGTAACTGGGAGAGATTAAAGGGATTTATTGAGGAGGTGCCCGCAACACGGATTTCCTAAGGATCAGCAGCTCTGCTTCTTTTACAATGGGTTGATAGGACAGACTAGGTCGTTTGTAGATGCCGCAGCAAGAGGCACGTTACTTGCAAGATTCCCAGATGATGCATTCAACTTGTTGGAGGAGATGGCCATGAATAGCTATTAGTGGCCCTCCGAGAGGCCTAATGTGAAAAGGGTAGCCGAAGTTTCTGATTTGGACCCAATTAAGGAGTTGACAGCTCAGATGAGTGCATTGACGAATGTGACTGATGGAAACGCTGGTGCGAGTAATGGGGGGATTCCTCTAGATCCCATGGAGGAAGCAAATTATGTCAACAACCGGAATTTCAATAATTTCCGAAACAATCAGACTCCTACCCATTACCATCCGGGTTTGAGGAACCATGAGAACTTCTCTTGTGCGAACACGAAGAATGTGATTCAACCACCACATGTGTTTAATGTGACAAACGGTGTCATTAATGCGGAAGCGAGGCCATCTTTAGAGGACATTCTCACATCGTTCATGGGTGAAACGAGGAACCGGTTCAATAAAGATGAGGCTAAGATAGACAAGATCGAGACACATATCACGGAGTTGGCCAACACTGTGAATTCACGAATAAAAAACCTAGAAACTCAGATTGGCCAGCTAGCGACGATCATTGGTGGACAACATCAGAAGGGCCAGTTTCCAAGTAACACAGAAGTTAATCCGAGGGAATAGTGTAATGCCATTCGTCTGAGGAGTCGTATAAAGTACGAGGGGCCAAAAATTTTGGGAAGTGAAGAAAAAACTGAAGAACGCATGACCCGTGCACCGGAGCACGACCAGGTCGTGCATGGTACCGAAGGATTCCAGGAACATAACATGAGACGCACGACCCGTGCGTGATGCCGAACGGGTAATTTCGACCCCAAGAGATGAACACACAGAAGCAAAGGGCGATGTTCATGCCGAGGAAGGAGTCGAGGGTCATATTGCTGAACAAAAAGGGGCTGAGAAGCTTAAATCTTTCTCTAACTCTGATCTTTCAAAGTTTTCTATATCACTCCCTTTCCCTCAACGCTTTAAAAAGAAAAAGTTAGACTCCCAATTTGCTAAATTTTTAGACATCTTTAAGAAACTGCATATTAACATACCTTTTGCAGACGCATTGGAGCAGATGCCCAATTATGCGAAGTTTTTGAAGGAAGTGATGTCAAAGAAGAAAAAGTTGGCAGAATTCGAGACAGTCAACTTGAGCGAAGAGTGCAATGTGATCATTCAGAGGAAATTACCACAAAAGCTCAAAGATCCGGGGAGTTTCACTATCCCTTGTGCTATTGGTGGTGGTGTCTTTAATAAAGCACTTTGTGATCTAGGAGCAAGTATTAACTTAATGCCCTTGTCCATTTTCAGGAAACTTGGATTAGGAGAGGTGAAGCCGTCCACGGTCACCTTACAACTTGCGGATAGATCACTCACATATCCCAAGGGAATCGTGGAAGTGTGCTCGTGAAGGTAGATAAGTTTATATTCCCCATGGACTTCTTGGTGCTTGACATGGAGGAAGATCGAGACGTCCCTCTGATACTTGGGCGTCCATTCCTAGCCACTGCACGAGCCTTGATAGATGTGCAAAAAGGAGAGCTCACATTACAAGTTAATGATGATCAAGTGTTGTTCTCCATCTATAAGGCTGGGAAAACTCATGATAAAATAGAGAGCTGTAAATTGTTATCAGTCGTTGATTCATATGCTAATGATTTTAGTCCGAGTCATTGTGTGTGTACTTTAGATCATGTGCAGAAAGTACTGAATAGTGAGAAAGCGAAGCACACAGAGAGGGCCAGCAGCTCAGAAGCACGCGTGTACTGCCGCTCGCATGATGCAAACGAGAAGAATATGGCATTTGACCGATGGGTGACTTCTACGCTAGAGGCATTCAAAGGAGGCTCGAATTTATGCGAGTTGAATTGGAAAGGAGAAGGACATGAAGAAGTGACTCGCCTCACTTTGCTAGAACCGTGATCGAGTAAAACGTCGTCCAAGTTATAGGCGTTAAATTTAGCGTTTGTTAGGAAGCAACCCAAGCGGTTTCTTTGTTTTATTTCTTCCCATATTTTTTTCCCTTTGCTAGGTTAGGATTTCTTATTGCTTTCATAAGTTAGGATTTATTTGCTTTCCTTAAAAAAAGGGAAAAATTCGAAGTTTGGTGCGGCATCCCGCACGGGCAGGATGTGCGCCATGCACACGGCCCGTGCGTGCACCAAGAATTGAGAATGAATTCACGGCACCCCGCACGGGTAGCCCGTGCGCCATGCGCACGGGCCATGCGGAGTCTAGGATTTTGGTTTGAAACTTCCGCACCTCGCACGGGCAACCCATGCGCTAGGCGCACGGCCCGTGCGTCTGTCGGCAGAGGCTATATTAAGGTCGCGCAGGGGTTATTTTTTAACAAATTTCTACTCTCTCTCGCGCACAGACACACACCACTCAAGGACCCTCTCAATTTTTTGCAAACTTCACTTAGATTTCCACTACAAATTCACCTCCCACACTAATCACACACAAATTGCACTCTTAAACTTGCTTTGAAGTGAGGTTTTGATTACAAGGAGCACCTAGGGTTCAACTTTGCCTCTTTCATAATTTCCAAGAATTAAGGTACAAACTTCACGTTTTGTTTCGAATTTCTTGTAGATTATGGATTAGAGTTCATATATGATGCATGCTTTAATGAATTTGCCATGTTTTAGCTTGACTTTTCTATTGGGCATTTTATCGAACACCTTGTGGGTTGTTGAATTAGGGTACTTGTGGTTGATTTCATGATGAATTGTGCATGAGCTTGATTATTTAGGGTGTTAGTGACTAGGATTCTCTGCAATTACATTGTTATTTTGTCTTGGGAGCTTAATTGTTGATTGAATTGTAGGGATGAGACACTATGCCATATTGGAATTGTTGTATGAAATTCATCACCTTCTTGTTATACTTGGCACGTAGGTATTCTCACATTTGTTTTCCGAGGTACTAACTCAAACTTATGGCTGACCAAAGGAACCAACGAGGTCGGGATGGATGCCAAAGGGGGGTCGTTGCATTACGGTGAGAGGTAAATCCAGATAGCCCTGAGGCTTATGGACTTCTTTTGACTGAAGTCGATGAACCGGGTATTTGGAATAGATTGATCACTCGTTCGTTTACGCCAACAAGATATGTTGACGGATTGTATCCAAGCTCTTGGGATACATGATGAGGTTTGGTAGATGTTCGAACGAGTTGGGTGGACCGCCTTCATGCAAGAGCAGTGGCCGACGTATAAAAAGCTAGCGCTCAAATTTCTAAGCACACTGGACATTACGAAAACGAGAGCAAACAACAAACCCAGCGTCTGTTTTATTTGGGAAATGAGTGGAGGCATGTCTCTATCGCCCAACTCAATGAGATTTTTGGGGTACCTTCTAACACCCCTTTTCGGCCAGTAGCGAATTATAGCCAGTATGATTTCTGGTGATTGTTGGTTCAAACAGGAGGAGACCGCCCGATGCTATATGCGGCACGCTCGTCTAAGGCCTCATCACTCCGAAACCCCGTCTTCCGCTACATCCAAAAGGTAACAGCTCACTCCGTCTATGCTCGACACAATAACGGAGGTATGCAAGCTTGGGAGCTATACCTACTATGGTGTATGCTAACCCGCACCCCTTACAACATGGCGGCTCACTTTATGGAACACGCCATGTATGTTTCCAAGCAAGATGCGGGGACAATACTCGATTGGGGAATGCTAACCCCATTGCTCGACATTTTCGCGTCGGCGTGAAGAATGAAGCCCATAGCGGGTAGTCAGAGTATAAACATGAACGCCGTTCGCACGATGAAAATAATAACTGACGAAGAGAACATCCTCTCCTTCCAACAAAGGGTTGGACTGGCATTCCCACATCCTAACTCGCAGCTCACATCTATGGTAGACAATGAAATTAATTGGCTCATGAACTCTGAGGCACATATCAGAGTCATGGAAGGCCTGACTGCAAGGAAAATGAGGAGGTTAGCCAGGTTTCCCCATGAAGAGGAATTAGCAATAGAGGCGATGGAGTACGATTGGCAGGAGCGAGGTTATGAGCCAGGTTTCGGCAGGGGATTTCGGCGGGGATTCCAACAAGAGAGGCCCGACATTCAGGAAAGCTCTCACCAAGGTGAGGAGCGTGGGGGAAAACTTACCAGGATAAATTCTTTGCTCTTGAGGAGAGCTTGCGGCAGCGCCAGGACGATTTTCGGCAACATCGGGATGACTTAAGCGATCGGGATGATTTTTTAAAGACCAGGTCGAGTTCGCACTTTCCGAACGGAACAAAAGCGAGAGGTATCGTGCCAGGAGCGAGATATAAGGCCCGGAGCGGCGGGGTGGAGATGTTGCAAATGATGCATCAGGTACAAATGTGGCACATCTCCCAGGGCCACTTTCCGCCGCCACCTCCACAGTGAGCCAGGTCCATTCCACACTTTTCTTTGAAATTCTATCTTGTCTTCTATGCGCTATAATTTCATTCAAGTTTGGGGGGAGATGTAGCAATTTAATTGAAGGGTGTGGCGATTTTTTGCGTTCTTATAGTTGCATGTAGAGCATATAGGTTGCATTGCATTAGATGCTTATTTTTTATTTTAGCATGTTTATTGCTTTAGCACGTTTACTGCTTTCTTAGATTTTTAGGGAGTGAGTTGACCGCTATTGTGTGCTTGTTGTGATCTTGGGAATATTTGTTGAACAATTTATGTTGTTTTGAATTGGGTGTTGAGCGTGAGTTGACCGGGTTGAGAATAGATAATATGGAGCATGTGAATATTGAAATCATGGTTGATATACTTTGAATTATGCAATTGCAATCCTGTGAGCTTTTTGAGCCTTTACCGCTTTCATTATTATGCAGTCTTATTTGTTGATTGAGTGTGTCATTAATGTTGATTTGAATTCTAGAACTTGCCCTGGTATCTCTGTTGAGGTCACATGTTGTATGCAATTTATGAAGATAATTTTAGGCCATTTTTGTCAAGCCATTCAAGCCTTTTGCCTACCTAATGACATTTAATTTCCCTAGTTAGCCAACTTGAGCCTATTGCCTGATTTTTGGTAGTTGCATTTCAAGCCTTGAACTTGATATATTTGTCACCCTAAGTTTGAGCGTATATCATTGAGTAAGGGGATTGAATAAAGGTTGAATAGGAGGATATTGAGAATTTAGATAATGGTGTGCATGTTGGAAGTGGGGATAAAAGAAGAAAAAGAGGAAAAATGAGGATATACTCACAAAAGAGTCGAAAAAAAAAAAAAAAAAAATCGACTGCATAAGTGAGTTGGCCTTAAATAAATTTATAGGCAGAAGTTATGATGTAAGGAGAGCAGATTGTAGGAAAAAAAGGGGAGAAAAATAGAGGTGATTAGAATAAGAGGTAATTGGGGTGCATATTTGATTTGAATGAGAATATTTGAGTGAGAAAAAGATGTGCTTACTAGTCTATACGCTTAAGTTTGAGTCACTTTCTCCATATTTCCATACCTTAACCAAGAGTCTTCATTACAACCAAAAGAAAAGTCCTTTCTGATTTATGAATTACATACAATCGAGTGACGAAGATGTGAGACGATTTGCAAGCCTATGGTAATTCTTCAACATTGACATGATTTGAGCGAATACACGTCCCTTATTATTCTAGAGAGGAGAGTATACACTTTATCCATGAGAGACGTGATTTGAAGTACCATGGTTTTAATTGACGTGTGCTCTATGTAAGACATTCAAGCTTGGTTGATTTGTTGCTTAGCGTCTAGGGATAAATGATATGAATTGTGATGTGTTGTTCTTGAGTTGCTCTTCATTACCCCATTTGTATTTTGTCTTGATTATAAAGTGTTGACCGGGACTGTCAATAGTTTAAGTCTGGGGGTTTGATTGATATGTGTTTTGCATGTATTTTGGGCTTAATTGTAGCTAGAATTAGTTGCTATGCATGCATTACATGAGTAGAAAGAGCTTTATTTCTGTTTTGTGGAAAAGGTATTACGCTTTGCTCATTTTGTAGGAATTTGTTGATAATTGTAGCATTTTGGCAATAATTCGGAGCATTGCGGTAAAGAACCGCCGATACTTGAAGTAACTTACGAAGTTTGGAGTTGAATCGGGAAGAAGTCAGACAAACCGTGCGAGAAACGGAAGAAAATGAACAAGTATAAGTTCCAGCAGGTGCGCACGGGCAGGGCGTGCGTCCCTAGCACGACCCGTGCACTAACCCAGATTGAGACTCGAGCCATGGCATGGCGCACGAGCTGGTCGTACGTGATGCGCATGGCCCGTGCGTCTTTCAGCGAAAAGAAATTTCCCACGGCACCTAGCACGAGCTGGGCATGCGCTAGGCGCACGGCCCGTGCGCCTATGCGGGAAAACAGAGTTTGACAAGTTTTGAACTAGGTTTCGACCCGAACGAAGTACAAATAGAGACAAGGCGGCCACAAATAAGGATACACTGACTTTTGCCCTAGAACACAGAGAAAAGAGCAATTTTCCACCAGAAAATTGGAGAGATCGATCAAGGCTACAACAACACGCTTGAGGATTGAAGATAGATCGAGAGATCATCGACGTCCCCGAGTCTTCGCATTCCATAGTATCTTTATTTTCATTTAGTAAGACATGAACATGGATAATTTGTCTATGAATTATTTGTTTTCTATGTCTGGCTAAACATCTTGTGATTCCCAGGTTTGGGAGTAGGTTAATGGATACTTTTATTTGATGATTAATTGTAATTGAAGTTATTGTTTTCCAACCCTATTCGAGTACTTTGATTTAATTCTTGTTTTATCAAGAGGTCTTTGGTTTCACTTGTTTGATGTATTGATTCATAATTCGAAAAGATGAGTTTCAATACTAGATCTGTGAGTACTTGACATGAATATTTGCAAGAGTGAGAAGTCTGTGAATATTTGTGAGGATATTTAATCTTTTGTGCTTTTGGGAGTTGGATATCTCATGTTGAGTAGAGATCTTAGCATAGATATTCCAATCAATGTTTTTACATGCATCTCGAGAGAGAGGGTAAATTACTTATGTGATTGTCCTAAAGGGAAGAATACGTATAACTTTGGTTTGATTAATCTAATAATAAAAGGGGATATTAATCGAAACCATAACCCGGAATCCATTCATTTTCTTGATCTTTCAATCAATCTTTACTTTGTTTATTTTAGGATAAATTTCGTTTTAGTTTACAAAACCAATCCATCAACTTTCGATTGTCTAGATAAAAATAAGGCTATTACAATCCAAAGACTTAGTACAATAATTTATTAGTCCCTGTGGATTCGACCTTTCTAACCCTATTCTATAAACTACACCGTACACTTGCGGTGAAGCTAAAAAATAAGACGAACAAGTATTGAGTTACGTATCGGTCCCCATAAATGAGAAAAAAAAGAGTAAAGTGGACATTTGAACTCAAAATTGGCTAAAAAACATGTTTTCATAAAAACATGGCTAAAAAATAATTTTGTAATGGAGAGAAGGCCAAAAAATCCGACGGACTCATAAAACTAAGTTTCTTAATAATCATCACTTAAATCTCAACTAACAAAATTTTTATTCCATCTCATTCCTATTATCTTTTGAAATTTAATCCAAGCTTAAGGCTATCAAACTAATATTTTTTTGATGAGATGAGAGGAGTGGAGGGGAGGAGATAAATCTCAAGATTCGAACCCTGATCAACAACACCCTTGCAAGTTGCAAATGGCGAGCGATATCACTTGAACTATAAGACTTGTGGTTCTATCAAACTAAAATACTTACTTAACTACTTTTAAGTTCCAAGATTTATAACTGAAGAATTTAAACTTACTAAATTTTACTTAAATCTATCAACTATTATAATAACAATACTGACTTAATTAATAAGGTAATAATGAAAATATACATATTCATACAAAACCATGAAAAAAAAATATTATTATCGAATAAATACAATCAAATATTTATTATAGAGTAGGTCTCTTTTAAGACAGCGGTGCTACGGATTGCACTTTTAGGGTAAAAAGTGATGCTTTTAGTATAAATTGTGATACTTTTAATGTAAAAAGTGATACTTTTGGCGTAAAAAATAATACCCAAAAATATCACTTTTTACACTAAAAATATCACTTATCGCACCATGCGACCGTCTTACATAAGCTTTTTTCTTTATTATATCGCTATTTACACTGTTACCCAAATATCGGGTATTACAGAATAAGGATGAAGAAAAGTAATATTAGTTAAAGTTATTTTTGATAGAATCAAACTAAAAGAAAAAGAACTAAACAACACGAGAAAATAAAGAAAATAAAGACAACCAAAAAATGTTTTATGCGAAATAATAGAAATATTACTCAAAACATGAGAAAGGTAATTTTAATTAAAATACAACTCATTTGAATGAATTAAAAAAGTTATATACAACTTTTGTTTACAAATACTATAATTATAAATATTATTTTTTAACAAATGAAAATATATTTTAATTACAATTTGAGGAATTTTCATTTTTACAAATATGCTTAAAATAATTTATTGCAAAAAATAAATTCTTCTTATATAATTTCTTTTTTCTTTTAACAACTAGTTGTAAAAGGAATTTAAGAAATCATTTACACCTTGTACTTAATTTTATTCATCATATTATAGGTTAAAATAAATCTCATTCCCTCCATTTTGCCAAAATATTTTTTCCCTCCAATAAAGCCAACTTATGCGGAAAAGTCATAAAGAGTAATTTTTCATTAAATTTTCCAAGTTCTCTTCATCCAACTCTACCATCCAATAAAAGTTATCTGCTATAACACGCCCTAGGAACAAAATTTCGAATTTAACACACTTAAAGTCTTAAAGGATCAAATTCAAAGTCCAAAAAATATATAAGTGGGGGGTCTCACTTACCTTCCTTCGTATGTTTTAGTTGGAATCCACCTTTAGTTTTTTCATAAAATTAACATCCCAAATGGATGGAGAATTACGGTCACATATCCAGCCTACATATTGAGAAAAAATTTACATGGATACGAGTTTTTCAGCTGATATATAATACAAAAATTAATGAATTCTACGTATGTTCTACAGGATGGTAAACCGTTGATCCACCCTAGCCAAACCTCTAACTATATGGGGAAAAGAAATGGGTATAAGACTTTATCTATAAAACCTAAGTTAGGGGTGGTAAATCACGGCCCGATACGATAACGACACGACACGATAAGTCCAAACAAGAACACGACGATAAGTTTAATGTGCTTGAATTTAAGCCTAAACGCAACACGTTAAAAACACGACACGACATGACATAATAAGCACGATAAGCAAAATTATCAAATTTATTTAGTTAAGCTCGTCTGACCCCTTAAGCCCATTAACAAATAAAACTTATTAATTTTTTTTATTTTTTATATTTGATAATTAAAACATATATTCTAATAAATTATCAATAAAAATAGTCAAGTACAAATAGTGAGAAAAATTCACGTTCGGTCCCATTAAAATTATCCCTTGATGATTTTAGTCACGTGGCTTGAAAATAGTCAATTACTAGTAAATTACCCATATAAATAATCTATTACCAATAATTATAAAATTATTGTATCTTATCTTGTTTATCATGCCAGCCCCCTAAGAGCAAAATAAGCTCAAATGATTTCTCCAAGGTGGTCTCTGACTATTAATACACCAATTTCAGCCAACTCAGATTGACAGCTGAAGATCCTTACTCCAGTTTTGGGTTAGTAGTTGATTGTGTTATGTAATTCGGAGTTGGACCCGAAAGTGTTTTTTTTTTCGGCACCGCTTAGTTGGCGTTTGCTATGCCTTTACTATTATCAAATATTTAATTATTATTACCGATCAAAAAAAATATTGAATTATTATTATCAATTATGGTTTTAACATGGGATTCATATGTAGCCCAAGTAGTTAAAGAGGCGTATTACTGGACAAGCTCACATAGGTTCAAATCTCATTATCTTCCTTCCTCGACATCCAATTTCCCCTTCCAACTTAAAAAAATAATAATGTTATAGCATCGTATTGAGTTTTACTAGGATGTAGGCCCGACCAAAAGGAACCAGAACCATAGTCAACGATTCCTGGAACCGTTGATCAATTTCCGGTTCGGAACTAGGAAAGAACTTGCCTTTATCGGTTCCGATTACGGTTCCGCCGGTTCCACAGTTCCAACAAATATATTTTGAATTTTTTTTAATGAATGCATAACTGATCCACTTTTACATGATTGTATTGAAAAAATGAAGTTGAAATGGTATAAATATTTTCAAACTATTCCGGAACTTTATTTAATTGCTTTTATATTAGATCCTAGATGTAAATTAGATTTATTAGAAGATTTGTTAAATGTATATTATGATGCTTTGTAGTCATACACTGATCCAAGTCCAGATAAACCTAGTGTTCGACTAATTTTACTTCAAGTTAGACAAGGACTAAATGATTTTTATAAGGAATATAGTTTAAAATTTAAGGGAGAAACGAATCAACAAGAAATACAACCTACGCCTACTACTTCAACCGGTTTAAAGAAATTTAGCACAACACAACGCTTAGTTAGGGAAAAAAATAAACGACCACGGAGAATTATTATACTACAAGTTTTGAATTTAGTGAAGCGGATAATGATGATTTGCATATATTGCGGTGGTAGTCACAAAAAGCAAAAGTTATCCAATCCTTTCGATCATAGCCAAGGAGATTTTAGCATGTCCCGTTTCAATTGTAGCGGTGTAGCAAGCTTTTAGCTCCGGTGGGAACATGTTGGACGAGCAAAGGTCGTGTTTGCATCCGAACAACTTAGAAGCTCAATGTTTGTTGACCGATTGTACTAGAGCGGAAAAATGAATACAAGGAACAGAAGCTCAATTGGATCTCAACGATGACTTTGACACAGAAGAAACAATGTCCACGGCCGAAACGGAAAATGGGAGTGATTGAGCCATGCCAATCCCAAAAGGTAATACGAATAAAAAGGTAAGCGAACTACATGGGCTTTGATTCCTCTATACCCTAAGAGGATACGTAGACAACTTAATATTAATTATTATTATTAAGTTCAAGCCCATTTTTTTTTCATTTTCTTTGTTCTATTTAATTTAAAGTTTTCAAATAATCTAAGATAATATTCTAATTTTAGGCATTGAATTATATTGTGTTATATTTAAACAATAAAATATTAATTTTATTTTTGGAAGAAAGAAATAAAGAAAGAAGACAGTTCCACAGTTCCAAAACCGAAATGGAACTGCCGGTTCCACGTTTTCGGTTCTGGAACCGGAACCATCTTGGAACCGTATGTTCAAGGTTCCAATTCTGGTTCCATATTATTTGGAACCGGAATCGGCGGTTCCAGAACCGTAAACATGCCTACTAGGATGATAATTAAGTAGGCCGAACGAGTCCTATTGTTAATGATGTTGTTTAAATATTAATATATTTTATAGATATATGTGGTGTTGATGGGTCCCAAATATATAATATAAAGTTGAAACAATGATAATGATTTAAAATAGAAATATAGGGTTGACTGTTGAGAAGTGTTTCAACACTATATTTCAATTTCAGTGTGATGTAATAAAACAAACATAATTTTGGTAATTTGCATAGTAAAAATTGGAAAACATTATTTTCAAAAGAAAAAACAGTCGGTGCCAACTGTCAACGTAAACGGGCCATTTCACAAACATGCTTGAAATTTATATTTGTTCAACTTTCTTAAATAAACTCACACTCCATTAAGATGAATATATAATATTGGAACGAGAAAAATACTTTACTCCATGATATCGAGTACGAAGTAAATTTAGTTTACGTGTCCAAAATAATTTAAGTGGATTAAACCCAAGCCTATTAAGAAAAAGAAAACTATTTATAAACTTTTTAACATACTAATAAAATCAAACATATACAAGAATCAATTTTTTATTCTAAATCGTGTATGTTTTTTTTCCTCTTAATAATAAGGAATCTATAACCACTACTCTTCGGGTGTGGATGAATTCGCAAACTTGACACAATAACTTGCAAACTATGTTAGCAAAAGTAAAATACACTAGGCACACCTATTGTGATAGACTATGCAAAAATTAGTTGCAAAGCTTCTTTGTCTCCAATCTTGACTTCCACGATGTCTTCGGTGAAACGAAACGATATATTCGTCAATATGACAAATATCATGTAACTCGAGGGAATCATCAACTTCAATTTCCTTCATCTCTGATTAGAAAATCTACAAGAACATTTTAATGAGATTTTATAATGACAATATTATAATCATAATATTGATATTCAGTTTGCCATCTAAATAATCTAGTTTTTTCTGGTTTGATTCAATTTTGATAAATTAGTGCACAAATGGAATCCGAATTTGAGAATTGACCTCAAAATCCACCGTGTAATCATGCATAATGAGTAGTGCATGTATCCATGTTGGACCTACAACTTTAATCAAAGAACCCAATCATCATCAATCAACTTCAATTTCTAAACGTGGGACCTATAAATCTGACACCATATTGTCGCCTTCTATTACTAAAAAAAATAAAAGAGGAGTAGAACAACAATAGGCAATAGCCACACATAGCAAAGGCAGTTTTCCAAGTACGAACAATTGTATTCAGGCTAATTTATTAAACTTAAGCTATTTAACCAAATAAGGCCAAAAACAAAAAAAAATAAAATATTAGGTGCAATCTCTGTTTTCTCAATTTTTATTTTTTTCCCTGAAAAATTTTAAAAAACATATTTTTTAATTGAATTAATTTCAATTATAATTTCGATTTTAAAAAAATTAGTTTAACTAAATTTTTACTTTACAAATTTGAAAATATATGCACTATTTTTCGGACTGTAACTATTTTTTGCTCAAAATTTGAAAAAATGCTTGAATTTAGAATGAATTTAAAACAAAACTCGAATAGGAAGACATCAACTGTATTGGAATTGGGTTACATAATAAAACCTAAACCGCGCTTACCCGATTGATGACAAATTCCAGTTGTAAGGCAATTGATGTTTTGCTAATCCATTTGTGTTTTTATAGTTATTTTAAATTAAAGCATTTCTTCGAATTTTGAGCAAAAATTATTTGCACTTATCCGAAAAATGATGTATGTATTTTCAAATTTATAAAGTACAATTCAATTAATTTTTTTTAAATATAACATTATTTCTGAAAATTTATTAAAATAAATAAATAAATTTGTTTTAAAAAAATTCAGAAATAATGTCATATTGAAAAAAATTAATTTAATTGAATTTTACTTTATAAATTTGAAAATACATACACCATTTTTGAGCAAAAATAGTTAAACTTATCCCAAAAATGGTTTATATATTTTCAAATTTGTAAAGTAAAAATTTAGTTAAATTAATTTTTTTAAAATCGAAATTATAACTGAAAATTAATTCAATTAAAAAATCTGTTTTTTTTAAAAATTCGAAAAAAAAAAGAAAAACTGAAAATTTTATTTAAAAAAATAAAAGTTGAGCACCTCTGTTTTCACCTAATAATTTAATTTTTTTTTTGTTTTTGGCATTATTTGATTAATTAGATTTTTAAATACCTTTAGTTTAATAAATTAGCCTTGTATTCAACTGGCCAAGAAAGGGACGAAAAGGCAAAAAGCAGCCAATCTAGCCAACTTCTTATCGTTTTCAACTTCTTTATATTATTTTTTGTCTTTTTAATATATATATATTTTTTTGATTGGATGTTCATTCAAGTCTCTTAGAGTTTTCTCTTATACTTTATAAAACATTTCTTTTATTTTCAAAGATACAAATACGTATCATTCATTACGCTGAACTATATTTAAGCTCATAAAATGTAAATAATAATTAATATAATAAATATTAGTAATATATATAAGTAGACTATGATTTGAGTGAGAATCAGTGCATCTGGATTAGGATAAACGAATTTGATTTCGGGTACTTTAAGTTTGGAGTGACATGAGGCGATAATAAAAGTTAGTCTTGTAAGTAAGATTGGGTTAAAACGAATTCGATTTCAGGTATTTTAATAAGTTTGGGATGACACCAGAGACAACCAAGTTCCAACCAAAACTTTCTAATACCAAGTTAAATTAGATCATAATAGGTCATAATGAATTGAGATACGATGTGAATTCAAATGAAACTATTACCAGACAGAGGTCAAGCACTAGGATATTTGTACTTGGGGTTTTAATAGATTGTAGGATGTAGCGATTAAATATCATCATCGTGACGATCAAGCTCCGAGAGAGAGTATAGATCCAGCCTCATCTTGACAATCAATGAGCTTGAGGGGTATATTTGTAATTTGACTTTATGCACATCCCGCACTAAAAAAATGGCATCGTTTGGACCATTTGGAAAAAGTAAAAAACAATAGAAAACAAAGAGAAGGAAAGAAAGAAAAAAAAAAAACAAACGAAAAGAAATCTCAGTGGTGAGTGGCCTCTCAATCATTTTCAGTGAATACTGAAATAAATTACTCCAAATTGAACTCAATGTTTTAACTTAATTCTAAGTCAACATTTCAGTAGGGGAAAAAGCTTATAGACACAATTCTAAAAAGCGCTAGACATTAGTTGGACAACAAGTTGGGGCCTAATGCTTAAGCGAAGTCTCATCAGGGTTAGGCAAAACCTGGACGAGATTAGACGGATCCTAATTGAAAAAAAAAACGTAGGCAAATAAAAGGAGTCTAGCACCTACGCGGAGACTAGTCGGTGCTTAGTGGGGATTTCTAGAACAATGCTTATAGGTCTACAGTTGTTTGTTATTCTTAATGTCATAAGTTGGCAATTTTGGTAAAATGGGTCAACTTTGTTAAGTGTTATATGTAGGGGTGATCACGGTGCGGTTTGGGCGGTTTTTTCAATATTTTCAAACCGAATTGCTAAGTGCGGTTCGGCCAAGAGTTTGATTTTAAGTCGCGGTTTTTTAGAATAAAACAAACATGCGGTTTTCAACGGTTTCGGGCGGTTTTGCGGTTTTAACGTATTGTACGTGAATATTATGTGGAACAATCAAAATGAGCAAAAAATACTTATCAATTCGATAACTAAAAAGTTAATGATATGTTGTTGTCTAAATTGAATATTATAACAACTACAATAACATATAATAGTTGAATCTAATAGATATAGGGAGTGTTTGCAATTACTAAAAAAAAATGTTTCTTATATTTTTGCTTAAAAAATCACTTTTTTGTGTTTGCAAGTATCAACTTCTGCTTCATTTAATCATAACCTAAAAGTATGGAGAGAGGTGCTTTAGATTCGTGCTTCTACTCCTAGTTTAAATTTTATAAACAAATTATAAGCACCTCTACAACTTTTTCACCTAACTTAACCACGATTCTTAACTTTTGAATTTATTTTCAAACTCTATCAACTTTCAACGATTCACAACTACTCTTACTTTTGTTATAATAAATTATTTTTTTCTAAAAGCATAAGTTTTTGCAAACTCTCCGATAACTTCAATATGTCAATCTCCATATCATAAATTTCCCAAAATAAATCTCGTTATACAATTTACATCCATAACAAGAAATGAAGGCTTTGATGTATTAAATTATTAAGTAAATTGACTAATATACCCACAATAAACCAATGAAAATAATTAATATAACAATTCATAATTATACACAAATATACTATATATTGAGAGAAATGTAATAATATATCTTTGAATATATATACGTATATATAGTATTCTACTTGCGGTGCGGTCGGTGCGGTTTGTTTGAGACTTGAAATTGTAAAAGCTGCTAAAAGATTAATTGCACCATCTTTGCGGTGCGGTCTTGATTAAAAAAATTTAATCGCGGTTTTTCCAATAAATAAGCATTTGCGGTGTGGTGCGGTTTGATTCGGTCGGTTTTAGCGGTTTTCGGTTTTTGTTGATCACCCCTAGTTATATGCAGTGTTTACACGAGTGTTATAACACCGGCGTGATTGAATCTGGACAAATTTTGAACTAGGTTGTTTACTCGTATTTTGGAAGGTTTTCATAGTACGTACTAAGATACTAGAATATTTGATTAGTTATCCTAATTAATTTGAACTGATTTTATCTTGATAAGTGATTAATCTTATTCATGTGTTTTGATTGGGTTATGATAAGATCTTATAATATCTTTTGTTTAAGGGAAGAATCAAAAGATTTTCATAATTGATTTGCAACAATTAAATGTTTTTAATTAATCTAATTTGATTTATATGAATTGATTTTTTTAATTTGATTTTATTGGAAAATGTAAGTCTTGCATGATCTTCCAAATGAGGCAAGAATCAAGAAAGATCATTGTGATTGATACACAACAAATAAAAAGACTCGATTGGACGTACAAAACAACTTCATATATATGCCAGTCTCTACCATGCAAGAAATTAAGTTGGATGAACTACATATAGTGCCACTTAATGATTCAAAGTGAGACAAGTTTGTCTATGCAATTCATTCTTCGGGTGAATATGTGTAGGTCTACCTGAGGAGTGGATTGAGTCAACCATCCAAAGGCATTTGGAGTTGAAGGAATTTCAACATTATGAAGTTTGAGGAAAAACATCGGAGAATTAGTTTTAATACAAAGAATGGTCTATGTTTAAAGAGGGGGTTTTAAATTTGCAAAATCATAGATTGTATTTGAAATAATGTTGTTCCTAATTAGTAGATTGTTTTCTCTCTGGTATGGCACTATGGCCTCATGCATTAAGATTGAGGAATCTAAGCACGCTATAAAAATCATGGTGTTATTTTTTTATTTCCATTGTGTGTATTCTGATATTATTGTGCGTGGATTAAGTGTTATAACATCACTATTTGACACCAAAAGATCTTTATTAAAAATTAATAAAACTAGGGCAACAGATTCTATCAATTACATTAATTTTCAATTTAAACAAATGAGCATTTCACGTGGTATATAATTTTATAGTTAATTTTGTTTGAAACTTTTTTTTTCCTTTTCTTACTGGAATAATAAACAATGACAATATATACATTTATATATATATATAGAGAGAGAGATTGGTTCAAATGAGACCAATCCCTTTAGGTTAGTCCATAAAAACATTTATGGACTCTTGATTTAAAATTTTGGATGGTGTAGACCATTTTAGTAAATTTAGGCATATAGGGGTATAATTGTACTTTTATATTTAATTAGTTATGTTAATTGGACGGTTATTAGCTATTTTTAAGGAAACATAATACTACATTTTCAGTTACCCGATTTTTAGGGAGGAAAAATCACCAACTTCAAGCGTTTTTTCAAAATTGATACTTCTTTCCGCCATATTTGTGAACAATTGTTTTATTGTATACTTAGTTCAGTTGACTTGTATACTTAGTCATGTTTTATTGTATATTTAGTTCAGTGGATTTGTATATTTGGTTCAGTGGAATCGTATTATTAGTTATATAAGTAGGTTAGTAAGTAGTTTAGTGAATTTGTATACTTAGTTCTGTGGATTTGTATACTTAGTTCAATGGAATTGTATATTGTAGGTCCCAAGGGGTGTAAGTAAGGTTTAGAAGGGGGGGTTGAATAAACCTTACCAACTTTTCGATTTAGTCCTTTTAAATAAGTTGAGTTGATTTCTGACTATGTCCTTGATGGACTAAGTTAGTTAACCAACAGAGTTAGCCACTTGTGACTCGATTCGATTTGTTGATAGAATAACTCAATTTGCTTAGTATTATACTTAACTTGGTTGTGATAAGATTTTATTGGAAGACTTAGCACCCTTGAATTTGGTTTAAGTTTGTTTTAACACTTAGTTTTAGCACTTTGTTAAATATCAATTGGATAGCAAATTATCACCAGATATTAAATAATACGATAAGTAAATCTTTGAAATGTAAATGACACAATAAACTTTATAGAGGTTCGAAGATGGGGTAATTCTTCTAATCCTCTCTTCTCCAACTCCTGTAGGAATCCACTAAATATTGATCAGAGTACAAAGTGGTTATCAGTCCAGATGCAAGTCTTGATCACACGAGTTGACTTGATCCTTTGGGACTCGATCGGAGACGCTTGGTCACACACGGTGGCTTCTCGTCCGACTAAACTTCTTCACAGGTAGCTTTGCGCACTACTTGACTCACTTGCTCAAGCTTCTTGGATTTGATCACGAAACCCTCCAATTACTTGAGACTAGTTCGACCTTGAACCTTTCTACAATGCTCCTTGGAATGTAGACCCCTTTTGATTCTTCAAAAGTTTCCTCTTCAACAGTATGAAGTTGTCTTTCCTTCACAGCTAGGTGTTGGATTGATTTCCTTCGGAGTTTAGGCTTGAGGATTTTCTTGAATAACTTGAGAATAATTTGTAGGTTACAGCTTGAATAATAGCTTAAGTTTTCGTTGTTCAGGTCTCCTTCTCTCAAATTGATTCCTCAGCCTTTTATAGTGCTCTTTTGAAAATCTGCCCGTTGAAGAGATAGGCTAATTTTCAAAATACACTTGTGGTCGTTGGCTTGTCTTGTTGTAGTTCTTGAAATTGACATTTCCTCGTATTAATTAAACTTTCAGCTTTTCAGAGCCTGACACAGGTGCAGTGCTTCCCATTGGTTTATTCCTTTTGCACGGGTGAGCACTTTAGAACATTGCGGCATGGAAGTATTACTTATTTAAGTAACTTTCTTGACTTACGTGCAACGGACTTTTTGATTGTCTTGACTTGACCTGCAGATTCCTTAACTTCCCCAGGTCACTTCGAGTCAGCTCCCAATCATTGGACGACTCATCTGTCACTTCAACTTGAGACTTGGCTATCTTAATTTGACTTGACTGACACTTCACATAGTTGTATCATAGCTGCTACTCCTTCAGTCGAGTTCTTGTCTTCTTTTCCTTGCTACACTTAGCTGCTTCACAGCGGAGTCTTCATCCCAATCTCCAGTTGACTTCTTGTATATCCAGGCATAGCCGACTTGACTCAGCTCGCACAACCCTATCTATTACAATGCAATTTACAAAGAAAATGGGGGTGCCAACTTTCTAGTCTAAGTTTTTCATGGCATTCATCAAAATCTAAACAATAATTTCCCAACAATTTCCCCCTTTTTGATGATGCCAAAACTTAAAACATACATACAAAAAGTAAATATCAAAGATACATACAGACAATGTAGAAACATAGAATGTATGCACAGAATCGATCTTTTATTGATCATAACATTCTTGTTCTTTACACAGCTGTTTACAAAATATATCAGAGCTCAGAGCAATCATAGTGTTCTATGTCTATGCAAGTATATATAGATTACACAATTTTATTCAATGTACAGAAGACTTACATACATATGCATTTACAACAGTAAAATACATGAAGGGGTGGACAACAACACTTCATCTCCTTTCCCCTCTTCTTTCTTCTTGACTCTTTCGTCCTCTGCTCTCTTTTTCTTTTTCTCTCCTTGGTGCTTCTTTTTCTCATAGGCTCTTCTGGCAGCTTCATCTTTTCTTTTCCTTTCTTGTGTTCTCTGACTCTCTTCCCACAATTCATCTTGTCTCTTATTTTCTGCTTCAATCCTCTTTACATATTCAACATTCTTCTGGGCCACTTCCATGTTGGCTACTACGTCATACCCAGCCCAATAGATCCCTCATTTCTTCCCAGGATCTATGTATTCGATATTTTTGGGTAGAAGTCTAGGTCTGAAACCTCTTCCTCCACTGCTTCTTCCTCTACCTCTGGGCGTGTATTGTACTGGGGCTTTCTTCTTCCCGGTGAGTGATCAGAGTGTCAGCCAGAGGATCGCCGATGGTCTGCTGCTGTCCCTTCTTCGCATAGCTTAAGGCCTCTTTCCCAATACAAGTCCCAGGCTTGGGCCATGGACATGTTCTCGAAGTATTCCTCGGATTCGAGCGTTTTGAATTCATCAACTGATCTTAGCTCGGTTCCGACGTCTGAAATGGCATCAGTGTCTCTGCCTGTTGGAATGCCTCTATATTGTTTTAGTATGTCCATCGCACGGGCATCCATTTTTCTTTCAACCTCTTTCATCTCTGCTTCTACAATTTTCCTCTTTTGAGGACATGGGCACTGTAGTGTTGGAGCGGAAGAGTCGGCTGGAAGTTTCTTTGATGATCGATGTTTGACGAGTCCTTGTTGAGGGTTCTAGCAACCATTAAAGTCATGTCTTTTGAATCTTCCCCTCAACGGATTTTCCTTTTTCCTTCCCTCCGATCCTCGGTTCTTCTTCTTCACAGTACGCTTCTTCTCAACCGAGACCCTTCCAACTTCTTCCTAAGGTATTCCTCTTCCCCCTTTTGGCATCATCAAAGGAGAGATGAACCCCGGGAAGGACCAGCCAAAGATGAAGTCTAGGCGGTGATAGTGAATTATGCTTTGAATCACTGCGGAGTATGCTGCACGGAATTCGGAGCAGGTGGCTTTTGATTCAGCTGCCACCAGCTTCATTTCAGCCATGAGGAGGCTAAATTTATTGTTCATAGTCTCCTCGACGCGCATAAGTTCTTTCTTGTGGAATTCACGCAGCAGTTGCATTTCAGTGTTGTGAGATTCATGCATTCTATCAATGTTTTCTTGCATTATTCTCTTAATATCAGCATTATCAGCGCTCCAGATCAACATCATGTTATACAATGCCTTAAAGTATCGAACATGTTCCACACGCATTATTTACTGATGTTGCCACCATTCTCGGATCTTGACTATTATCCCACGCAGATCGGCAGTAAGATTAGCATCTCTGTTATCCAGCCTTATGTCCAGTGAGGCATGGTGCCTTTCCATCTTCTCTATCTCTGCAAAAATCGCCTTGAAGACTTCTCGAACTTCAGTTGTTATCTCCGTCTCAGCTGGCGGCCAAGCAGTATCAAAATCAAAATCTGTTGGGACGATGGTATCTGTGGGAATGACTGGATCAGTTCTATGGAAACGTTGTTGATCTCTAGCTGATTCTTCATCAAGATCAGGTAGCTCTAGCGAGAAAGGGAACGTTTATTCAAACGCATCATCACGAACATAGGGAATCTTTTCGACTGTGACTTGTGGCCGTGATGTGCCCGGTTGAGTCGATTCTGTTGCAACTTTGGGAGCCTGCACAGTTGACTGTGATTCAGCTGGAGTCTGTTGTGGTGTTGACCCAGCTGGTTGAGCCTCAGCTGTCTCAACAGCTTCGTCGGTCTCAGTTGGTTTGTCCATTTGAGTTGTCTGGTCCTCGGCCGTACCAGTAGCGTCATCGGACGATGATGAGACTTGTAGGGGTGGCTCATCATCAAAATTGAACTTTTGACGAGCAACCTTGAATTCTGGCTTACTCGTGCTGGGAAGAACATCCTCAGCTGAGTCGTTTGGACTTGCAACGGGGGATGACTCAGCCTCATCTTCACTTTCAGATCCTAGAAATGCTACATCAGGATTGTCTTGGGAATCGTGAAGGGCACTTATCTCCTTCTCAGATGCATCGATGATAACTAGAGGGATGTTCTGTGCTTCTGCCTCTTTACCAGGGGGAAGTCTCAACCTCCCGTAGGCCTTGATACCTCCTGCAGTCTCAAGCTCGGCAGCAAGACATTGGACATTCCCTTTTGTGACTCGGTTGTCTTGGGGTCTTCGGCAGTGGCATCCACAGGAGCCTGAACTCCGTGGATTGCACTTTCATTGCCCAGAGTGTTAACTCCCAGGGCAGATCCATCCTGTGCCTCGACTGCATCAGCAGCGCCCTCAACCTGCAGAGCAGTTGACACTTCAGCTGAGACAGTCTCAACTATTCGAGCTTCTTCAGTGACAATCTGTTGTGTTTCTTTTTCTTTTTCCTTCTCCACTTCGCCTCTGAGATTCATGGTGGAGTTGTCTGCAGCAACCTCCGACCTAGCTGCAGTGGAGGGAGTTTCCCCTTCAGCTGGCACACCAGCTGAGTGGCTTGGATTGGGGTCACTTTCCTCCAAACTCCTGACTGTTTCCTGTGAGTGTTTAGCCATTGGGGCACGTGGTAAGACACCTTCAATAGGGGTTTGCTCGACTTGGGTCCCCAAGTTCCCAGTTTCATCGCCATTTCCCTTAAAACCTTCCTTAGAGTGAGTTGGGGAAGTGGTCGCAGCAACAACAGTTGCAATCTGATGCACCACCCCCATAGGGTCTATTTCCAACTGTGATTTGGAAGACTCTCCAGGTCCTTCCATTAGCCGTTGCTCATGCATCACTCTGGATTCCCGCATGGCTTGCTGTATTTCCAATTTTTCAGTCGCAGCAGTAGGGTCCAAATCTTCATCACTTCCGGAGAGAACATCGAGGTGGGGATGAGTATGCTCAGTGGTTCCAGTGAAGGGACAAATGCTGGCCTTCTCACGAGCGTCAACCTCTTCTGCCAACCTTTCCTTCTCATTTTCTTTGAAGATGTTCAATATATCGATGCAATTCTCTTCATCCAATGCTTGAACCAGTGTTGTCAACCCCAGGAAATTCATCAGTTCTTCTTCTTCTTCAATAAACTCAGGTCGTTGGAACTGTTCCCTTGATCGACTCAGCTTCCACTTTCTCCATTCACGAGGCGATTTTGGATGTCAAGATATGGTGGAGACAAAGATGATCACATCATCATCATCATCTTCGTGTTGTCCTTCTGTCTCGGGAATGGAGGGTAGCATAGCTTTTGCTCTTCACCCTCGGCGACAACATCTGTTGTGGCGGAGACACAACCCGTCCACTGGAGACTTAGCTATCTCACCAAGTTACATACATGCTCAAATTGTTCTATCCCACTAGGTCTTCGACTTGCCTCTCTGGATCGGCCTCATCAGACTTGGCGGTTTCATCAATAATCTCACGGAGACTCTACTTCTCCAATTTGTTTTTGATCTGTTCGGTGAGTGGCGGACTCGACTATTTTTTCAAGCTCTTAACGCTTGAAGAGTCTTCTTTTAGTCCTCACGAGGAATTTCAGTTGGATACGATTTCTTGAGTCCTGGGGCGGAAGGGTCGGTGCTACTTTCTTTTTTCGAGGAGTGGCTTTCTTGGCTTGTCGATCCTCTTCTTCTTGACAACTGGAGAAGGTATTTGAGGTTCCTTCTCATTGCGGTACAAGCAGGCGAGTGCGATTGTTTTTTCTTTGTTAAAGAATCTTTTCTTTCTCAGTTACAGGGGCTTTTTTCTTGGGAGGAGAGACACGGATGTTTCCTCAGTGGTGATTCCCCTCACTTGTATCCGCTCTCTTGGCATAAGCTCTCTTCTGAGCTCCGGAAAGATTTGATCGGAACATTTTCTTGTTGACATGGAACGCCTTTCCATGTCGGAGTGGAACTCCCTTCACCTCCATCAGCCGGCCAATAACAAGGCCATACCCCAAGGATCCTCCGAACGATCCATCTTCCTTGAAAGACTTGTTTCCAACATTTTGGCAGAGTCTGCTGTATACAAACTCAGCCAAATTTACCTTCTTCTCCTCCATGATCGCATCCATCACGATCAACTTAGTTTTGGACAGCTGATTAAAGCTTCCAAATTTGATGTCTACACACTTGGCAACAATATCCATCAACTTGTGGTAATCTTCCTTCAGCAGCTTCTTGTCAGTTGTGTAGACAACCTTCGCAGCACAGTCAGGTTTGGCCACTTCTTTCCATGCAGCAGCCAAGTTTACATCGGCCTCCAATATCTCCGGCACTCCTTCCGACGGTAGCAAACAATGCTCCGCTAGATCCTCAGCAGTGATCGTAAACTCCTTTCCGTGAACAGACGACTTGATGCCCTCGTCGTGAACTTCAGCATTCACGTAGAACTGAGCGACTTCTTCACCATAAGTCATCTGAAACTCCATAGTGAGAAAGGGTTTCAGCCCAGACTTCACCACTTTCTCAGCTATCTTCTTTACAAAGGTTTCATCGGACCCTGTTTGATCATCCCTTCGAAATCCACAGTAGAGCCAGTGTGGATTTGTTTTCCCAACTTAGTGAAATCATAAGTAGTTGCCATTTCAGTGATTTTTACCGAATGATTTTTGAGAAACTTGCTTTGAAGATTGATAGGGTTTCGAGAGAAAAATACAGTCTTTGCTTTTGGAGAGATGAACAGTTTTGGTGTAGTGTGAGAGAGAAAACAGGCGAAATGGTATATGTATGGGTTATGAAAGGACGTGCATACGGTTTTTGAAATTTGATTAGAATCAACGGCTCAGATTTAACACGTCGATTAGCATTTAATTTCTCGCATTTAATGCGGCAACATTTATATCCAATCATAGGCTTGGTCGTGCGGACTTTTGATCAGATTCATTCATTATTACTGACGCCATCCTAAAAACATTTCGCTTATTAAAAACATGCGTTTTTGTCACTTAGCTCATAAATAACTCAAACTTACTCCTTAGCTGATTCAACTCTTCTCTCTTTCCACATAGGTACTCAGCTGTTAGCTAACTTGATGCAACTGATTTTCCGATACGACTGATTTACTTGGCTGATTCAAGACCTCAACTTTATTTTCATCTTTTCTCGTTCCAACTCTTCTCCTTGAGTCTTCTGAGTGTCAATTCATCTCAATTAACCCTAGCTCATGCTTAAGCTCTTCAAATCTTGATTCACATAATGACTTTGTGAATATGTCATTCTTGTCTATCGGTTGAGATGTATTCAAGGTTATGTCCTTCTTTTTCAACATGATCTCTTATAAAATGATATCTGACATCAATGTGCTTTGTTCTTGAGTGCAACACAGGATTTTGAGTGATTGCAATAGCACTTGTGTTATCACACATAATTGGAATTTCTTTTTCTTCAACATCATAATCTCTCAGTTGTTGTCTCATCCATAAGACTTGGGCACAATAGCCCCACTATGCCTATGTCTGCTTGTGGATGTGGCTATTGAATTTTGCTTCTTGCTAAACTAGGAAACCAATGCGTTTCCAAGCATTTGACATGTACCTGAAGTACTTTTCCTGTCAACTCTACATCCAACATAGTCAGAGTCTGAGTAACCAATAAGCTTGAATCCTCCTTCCTTTGGATACCATAAGCCGACTTCCTGGCACCCCTTCAAATATCTTAGGATTCTCTTGGCTGCAGTCATATGGCTTTCTTTTGGTGCAGATTGAAATCTTGCACATACACCTACATCAAAGGTGATGTCCGCTCTTCTTTGTGAGATAGAGCGGTGATCGATAAGTGCTCAGTATCTAGATTTGATCCCACAGGTTTGCCATCTGTATCCATATCCATCTTGACTGATGTATTCATGGGTATTTTCACAGAATACTTTTCTTCCATACCAAATTTCTTCATTAAGTCTTTGGTATACTTTGTTTGACTTATGAAGGTTCCATTCTTCAGTTGTTTAACTTGAAGTCCTAGAAAGAATGTCAGCTCTCCCATCATGCTCATCTCAAATTTGCCTTGCATGAGTTTTGAGAATTTATCACACAGCTCTTTGTTTGTGGATCCAAAAATGATGTCATCCACATATATTTGAACAAGCAGTATACTCTCTCCATCTTGAATTCTGAAAAGTGTTCTATCCACTTTGCCTTTGGTGAATCCATTATCTGTCAAAAAATGAGACAATGTATCATACCATGCTCTAGGTGCCTGTTTCAATCCATATAGAGCTTTCTTGAGCTTGTACACCTTATCTCCAAGAGTCTTCTGCTCAAATCCTGTAGGTTGTTCAACATAGACTTCTTCTTCCAATAATCCATTCAAGAATGCACTTTTTACATCCATTTGGTATACAATGAAGTTCTTGTGTGCAACATAGGCAAGAAACAACCTTATTACTTCTAATCTTGTAACAAGGGCAAATGTTTCATCAAAATCTATTCCTTCTTCTTGGCAATACCCTTTGGCTACCAATCTTGCTTTGTTTCTTACCACAGAGCCGTCTTCATTCATCTTGTTTTCGAACACCCATTTTGTGCAATAACATTTTGATGGGTTGGTCTTTGAACCAATTCCCATACTTTATTTCTTTCAAACTGATTGATTTTTCTTGCATGGCTTTGAATCAATGTGTGTCATCCAATGCTTGAGACACATCTTTTGGCTCTATTTGAGAGATAAAACAAGTGAACATTGCTTCTTGTTGAGCTCTTGATCGGTTCTTACACCATCTCTTACATTTCCAATGACTAGCTCACGGTGGATGGTCTCTTAGCCATCTCACATCGAGGTTGGAGTAAGTTAGTTGGGTTGATCTTCTTCTTGTTTGTGTTATCTTGAGCAACTCTCTCATCATCACTTAGCATTGCAGATTGTCCGATTGTCTTTGAGATTCAGCTATCTCATCTTCACTTTGATTAATTGTTCCAGTTTCAGCTTCAACATAGGGACTCTTCTGCACAGTTGGTTGATTCATCCTATCAGCTAACTCTTCAAGATCTCCCCCATTTACATTAGGTTCATCAAACACTACATGGATGGACTCTTCTGTGATCATAGTCCTTTTGTTCAGCACTCTATAGGCTTTGCTTTCAGCTGAGTATCCCAAGAAGATACCTTCATCAGCTTTGGCATCAAAAGCCTTTAGATTATCTTTCTCATTATTGTGGATGAAGCATTTACATCCAAATATTTTAAAGTACCCAACATTTGGCTTTCTCCCTGTCCAAATTTCATAGGGAGTCTTTGTCAGCTGTCTATTTATCATGCATCTATTTTGAGTATAGCATGCATTGTTTATCACCGACCCAAAATCTTTTAGGCAACCATGCTTGACCAACATGGTCCTTGCAGGCTTCCTTGAGAGTTATGTTCCTTCTTTCGCAACTCCATTCTGTTTGTGGAGTCTAGTGAGATAGTTCATGAGCAATATCATTTTCAACACAAGATCTTGAATGATTATTCCATTAACAAACTCGATTCCTCTATCGAGATCTTATCTTTATAATGGTTTGACTCTTCTCATTTTGAACTCTTTTCATCATGGTAGTGGTAACGCAAAGTTTTCTTCTTTTTACACATGAAGATTGTCCATGTATATCTTGAATAATCATCCACCACTACAAGAGTGTATTTCTTTCCACTTATCTTTGGTTGGCTCAAGCGCACCAAATAGATCCATATGCAACGGATGATATCCTTTGTTGAGGATGGACTTGACTTTTCTTTGAATGATGATTTGATTTGCTTACCCATCGGCATGCATTACAAACACTTTTCTTTCTTGTACATCGAGTCCTGCGGAAGACCTTCTACAAGATTACTTCTTGCATGCTTGTTAATCGTCTTGAAATTCAGGTGACTCGACCTTCTTGTGCCACACCCAACTTGATTCGGTTGTACTCTTTGCTAGCTGAGACAAGTGCTTGGTGTGATTGACGATCTACCACATACATGTTCTTTTGTCTGGATCCTTGCAACACTACTTCATTTGATTCAATGTCTCTGATTTGGCATACTCCCATATTGAATCCAACATTGTAGCCCTTGTCACAGAGTTGGTTGATGCTTAGTAAGTTGAAATTGAGGCCTTCAACATATGCAACATCTGTGATTTCTAATCTATTTTTCTTGATGGATCCAATGCCTTTAATTTCCCCTGGAGCTTCATTTCCTCCAAATATGACTTTTGCACCTCTAATCTCCTTGAATTTTGACAGATTTTTCTTGTTTCTGTCATATCCTGGGCGACCACTATCCGTGTACCAGGTTCCTTGGCACTCATTTATTCTTTGAACGCAATCAAGGAAATTAATTTTTAGGTACCCATATGTGCCTGCAGGTCCGAGGGGTTAGTGTTGTAAGATGATCCAACCAACCTATAGCCAAATGATTTGACTCTAAGGGGTTGCCATCTATCTCGTGCCATAATCATAATTCACTTTAGCAAATTGCTTGGGGTTTTAGGTTCATACAGTTGTCTCTTTTGTCGTATGCCATTTTGTGTGTGTGTGTTTTAGCAATTGCCTTCTTTGGGTAATTGTGATATCTACGAGTGTAGTGCTTGGGTGCATATGTGTGGCCGATAATAGCTTTGTTGCCTTTGGAATGGCCTTTCTTGAGTTACGGGCCTTTGCCATTTGTGCTTGTATTCCATAGGTCTTTCTTTGATATTTCACATTGTTCCAAATGACTTGACTTGGGTAGTTTCTACCATTCTCATCATATTTGTTCCTTTTATTGAACTTAAGGGCTTTTGGTAGCTCTCTTTTTCTTTTCAGTCTTATCTGTTTGGAGTTTTTGAGGAACTCTGTTTGGATTTCTTCCCAGTGTCCTCTCAGCATACTCAACTGGTTGTTTTCCTTTTCCTTTATAACCAAGGCCAATTTGGTTGTGATTGTGCTTTGGAATGAATGTGTGTGCAACGTTTGGTGTCCTGGGTTTTTGAGATGCTTCATTACTTGAAGATCCCTTTTCCAAGATCACTCTTGGAGTTTGGCTATGTACAAAGGAATTAAATCCTATGCTTGTCTTGTCTCTATATTCTTTTTGGCTCATGACAAGGTCATCCAATGATTTAGATGCCTTTGTGAATGAAGCAATCACATTTTTGAGATCATTTTCTCTCTTTTCTATAGCATCTATCTCTGCTGTTAATTTAGCATTTTCAGCCTTCAGCTTTTTGTTCTCATCAGCTATGTGACTTAGAGTACTCGGCTCCTTAGTCAATTTGTGAGTTTTGGCTCTTAAGCTGGCTGTTTTCCTCATTTAGCAGTGAGTGTGAGGATTTAATGAGCTCAAAGTCTTTCATCATTTTGCCTAATGAATCATAAAGATCAGTGGGTGATGAAGTGTGTGTGTCACAATCACTATCACTAGAATCTGAATGAGATGAGTTAGAATGTACATCATCTTCTTGGTCAGGTTGATCTTGTTCCTTGGCCATTAGACATATTAATGCTTCTTCTTCAGAGTCACTTGAGTAGTCAGCTTCACTACTCTCTGAGTCTGCTGCTTCTTTTGACTTGGTTGTATCAACAGTCTCAGCAGCCAACATTGCTCTTTTCTTTTCTTGCCTTCTTTCTCTGAAGACTTTCTTTCTTCTTCATTCCTGTATTTATTGACTACAGGATATTGACAGTCAATGGCAAAGTGTCCTGGTTGTCTGCAATTCCAACATAAGTTTTCAACTTTTTGATTAGCTCTCTCATTTCTTGGGTTGTCAGCTCTTTGATATTCGACCTTTTGATACTCAGTTCTCTTTGGTGGCCTATCTTCCCTTGACATGGAGGGAGCTGATTGTCTTCTGGAGGATTCACCTTTGTTTCTTTTGTAGTTCTTGTTGAAGAACTTGTTGAATCTTTTAACCATCAATGCAATTTCCTCCTGGTCAATGACTTCTTTGGTCTTAGCTCTCTTCCCTTCCTTGACTACGAGTGCAGCTGTTTTGGGCAAAACTATCTCCTCTTGATCTTTTCTTCTCAGCTCAAACTCATAGGCTTTGAGGTCTGAGAATAGTTCATGATTGGATGTTTTTGATAGGTCCATCGAGTGCCTTAGAGCCATGGTCTTCATTTCCCACTCAGCTGGGAGGCTCCTCAGTATCTTCATACACATCTTCTTCTGTGTGTATTCTTTCCCAAGTGTTGAGAGCTCATTTGTAATTTCACGTGGTATATAATTTTATAGTTAATTTTGTTTGAAACTTTTTTTTTCCTTTTCTTACTGGAATAATAAACAATGACAATACATACATTTATATATATATATAGGGATTGGTTGAAATGAGACCAATCCCTTTAGGTTAGTCCATAAGAACATTTATGGACTCTTGACTTAAAATTTTGGATGGTGTAGATCATTTTAGTTAATTTATGCATATAAGGATATAATTGTACTTTTATATTTAATTAGTTATGTTAATTGAACGGTTATTAGCTATTTTTAAGGAAACATAATCCTATATTTTCAGTTACCCGATTTTTAGGGAGGCAAAATCACCAACTTCAAGAGTTTTTTCAAAATTGATACTTCTTTCCGCCATATTTGTGAACAGTTGTTTTATTGTATACTTAGTTCAGTTGACTTGTATACTTAGTCATGTTTTATTGTATATTTAGTTCATTGGATTTGTATACTTGGTTCAGTGGAATCGTACTATTAGTTATATAAGTAGTTTAGTAAGTAGTTTAGTGAATTTGTATACTTAGTTCTGTGGATTTGTATACTTAGTTCAATGGAATTGTATACTGTAGGTCCCAAGAGGTGTAAGTAAGGTTTAGAAGGGGGGTTGAATAAACCTTTCCAACTTTTCGATTTAGTCCTTTTAAATAAGTTGAGTTGATTTCTGACTATGTCCTTGATGGACATCTAAGTTAGTTAACCAACGAGTTAGCCACAATGACTTTTTATTTGAAATTTTGTTGATAGAATAACTCACCGCTTAGTCTTATACTTAACTTGGCTATGATAAGATTTTCAGCGGAAGACTTAACACTTGAATTTGGTTTAAGTTTATTTTAACACTTTGTTAAATATCAATTGGATAGCAAATTACCGCAGATATTAAATAATATGCGGTAAGTAAATCTTTGAAATGTAAATGACACAATAAATTTTATAGAGGTTCGAAGATGGGGTAATTCTTCTAATCCTCTCTTCTCCAACTCCTGGAGGAATCCACTAAGTATTGATCGAGTACAAAGTGGTTATCGACGTCTGAGATGCAAGTCTTGATCACACTGGTGACTTGATCCTTTGGGACTCGATCACCTGAGATGCCTTGGTCACACGGTGGCCTCGTCCGACTCACCTTCTTCACAGGCGGCCTACCTTGCTACTCTGACTCACTTGCTCAAGCTTCTTGGATTTGATCACGAAGCCCTCCAATGACTTGAGACTGGTTCGACCTTAAACTTTTCTACAATCCTCCTTGGAATGTAGACCCCTTTTGATTATTCAAAAGTTTCCTCTTCAACAGTATGAAGTTGTCTTTCCTTCACAGCTAGGTGTTGGATTGATTTCCTTCGAAGTTTAGGCTTGAGGATTTTCTTGAATAACTTGAGAATATTTTGTAGGTTACAACTTGAATAATAGCTTAAATGTTCGTTGTTTAGGTCTCCTTCTCTCAAATTGATTCCTCAGCCTTTTATAGTGCTCTTTTGAAAATCTCCCCATTGAAGAGATAGGCTAATTTTCAAAAGACACTTGTGGTCGTTGGCTTGTCTTGTTGCAGTTCTTGAAATTGACATTTCCTCGTATTAATTAAACCTTGACTTTTGAGCGACACAGTGCGGTCTTCCCATTGGTCTATTCCTTTTGCACGCTTCTGGGACTGAGCACTTTAGAACATTGCAGCATGGAAGCATTACTTATTTAAGTAACTTTCTTGACTTTTGAGCAACGGACTTTTTTCAGTTGTCTTGACTTGACTGCAGTTCCTTAACTTCCCCAGGTGACTTCGAGTCATCTCCCAATCATTGGACGACTCATCTGTCACTTCAACTTGAGACTTGACTATCTTAAGTTGACTTGACTGACACTTCACATAGTTGTATCATAGTTGCTACTCCTTCAGTCGAGTTCTTGTCTTCTTTTCTTGCTACACTCGCTTCCACTTGAGTCTTCATCCCAATCTCCGGTTGACTTCTTGTATATCCAGCATAGCGATTTGACTTATTTGACCACTGCATAACCTTATCTATTATAATGCAATTTATAAAGAAAATGGGGTACCAACTTTCTAGTCTAAGTTTTTCATGGCATTCATCAAATTCTAAACAATAATTTCCCAACATATACTTACTTATATAAGTAATTCAGTGTAATTGTATACTTAGTTAAATGTTTCTGTATACTTAGTATTATGTTAATGTATAGTTAGTTCGATGTAATTGTATACTTAACTAAATCTTTCTGTATACTTAGTAAAGTTTTAATGTACAGGTAGTTTAGTGTAATTATATACTTAGTTAATTGTTTATGTATATTTAGTAATATTTTAATGTATAGTTAGTTTAGTGTAATTGTATACTTTTCATAATTGTTGCACAGTTTTGTTGCCATATTTGAATAATTTGCAGGTTCGAATGGGAAGGAAGGGAAATGAAAGGTGAATCGCTTGATTATGGGGACGTGATCAATACAAAATTACGTCCCTAATTTTTAGGAAGCGGTTACTATATCTAATTTTCTGGATTCCTATTTTGTCCTTTCTATTGTATACTTACTTATGAAATGTTGTATATATTGTAATATATCTTGGCCATTGATTTACTATTTGGATGGTGTAGATTTAGTCCTATGGACAAACCTAGGAGGGTGGTCTCACAGGATTCTCTCCTATATATATATATATATATATATATATATATATAGAATTTGGTTCAAATGAGACCATCCTCTTTAGGTGAGACAATGTGGACGCATCTTACCCATTGATCTTAAAAAATGAAGGGATGTGATTAATTCAGTTTTTTTAATTATTTTCTAATTTTCGCTGATTTTAAGGGTAAGATTGTAATTTTGTAATTCAAATTAGTGGTCCCAGCGTGTTTTATGGGGTGAGATTGAAACTGCCGGATTTTGTGGTGGAATTTAAGGAAGCAGTTTTTTTTCAAATATTTTTATTTTACAGTATAGTTAGGGTTCTTCTACTACATAATTAGACATCAAATAATGCATATCTAGTTGTTTTGTTGGCACTGTTTTACGAAAATAAGACATAATTGAATATAACGTACTGCAGATTTCGTTATTCTACACTTCATAAATAAGTTCAATGTAATGTATATTTAGTTATGAAAATGAGATGTTGCTTTTGGAAATTATAAAAATGGGATGTTACATAATGTATTGCATATTTAGTTATTCCACACTGCATAGATAGTTTCTATAGAATGCATAGTTAGTTGATTTTGTTGCATAGTTTATGATGTCTTGCATAGTTGGGTATATTGTACTACATATTAGTTTTTTACGCTGCATAGATAGTTTCCATATAATGCATATTTAGTTGATTTTTGTTGCATATTTTCAAATATGTAATATCCTAAAGATCTATGCGTCGTTTCATAAGTATCTATACATCATTTCTTAAGTATCTATGCATCATTTCATAAGTATCTATGCATCGTCTTATTCGTGAAAATTACAGTTTTTTAAGAGTTTATGTTAATGGTCAGTTTCGAGTTCTCCATCAATGACTACACCATTGATGCTGTTGGGTAGAGTTTTTTCCATGATTGATGATTCATCATCATGTTGGAACTCACTGTTTGTTATTTTTCTATAATAATGCACCGATTTTTCTTGTCTTTTCTTTGTAATTTTCATGAACTGAAATTTTCGAGTTCTTCACAGTTTTTCTTATTTGCGTTAATGGAGGAATTAGAGAGAGAGAGAAAGAAAGAGAGAGAGAGAGAGAGAGAGAGAGAGAAGCGTGAGGGAGATGGAGGGAGAAAGACATGTGAGACGAGAGATGCATGAGAGAGAAACAGATTTAATTCCCACCTTGTTATGTTATTTTACCCTATTACCCTTATATTAATTAAATTGATATTTTAATATTATTTTTATCCATTAAATCACACCGATTGATTAATTGTGGATGATGGTTGAGATTAGTACATTGTGAATTTGTGTCTCACCTAGAGATATAGTCTCACTTGATCCTCCCCATATATATATATATATATATATATATATATATATATATATGTGTGTGTGTGTGTGTGTGTGTGTGTGTGTGTGTGAATTTTCAAATGAGACCACATTTCGGGGTGAGACAGAGTGGATTAATCCCATCAATTCATTTACTTTTAAGGGCTGTGATTTTTTCTAATTTTTTGGATTTTATTCCCATTTATTTTAATTCATTAAAGCTAGAATGATAAATTTTATTTTCCAGCGGTCTTTTGTGGTATTTTTTGACTTTTTGAAACCGTTTTTTATGGGTTAAAATTATAACTGTCGTATTTAATGACGTTATTTTAGGAGGATTTTTTTTTCAAATTTATTCTTTTTTTTTTTGGAATCCAACACAGTTCGGAATCTTTTGCTGCTCAGATATCTATTAGATAATGCGTATTTTAGTGGTTTTTTGTTGCATTGTTTATGTTACTATGATATTGTTCGGTATAATGTACTGCATATTTAGTTTTTACATACTTCATAAATATCTTTTAGACTACACATAGTTAGTTGATTTTTGTTGCATAGTTTCAACTATTTTACATCCTATAGTTATATGCATTATTTCATAAGTATATATGCATCGTATTTTTCGTGAAAATTACAGTTTTTAAGAGTTTGTTGTTAATGACCAGATTCAAGTTCTCCATCTATGTCTATGTAGGTCCCAAAGGGTGTTAGTAAGGTTTAGAAGGGGGGGTTGAATAGACCTTACCAACTTTTCGATTTAGTCATTTTAAATAAGTTTAGAGTTGATTTCACAGCTATGTCCTTGATGGACAGCTAAGTTAGTTAACCAAGCAGAGTTAGCCACTTAGCGACTTCGATTATTTGTTGATAGAATAACTCACCGCTTAGTCTTATACTTTAACTTGGTCGTGATAAGATTTTATTGGAAGACTTAACACCCTTGAATTTGGTTTAAGTTGTTTTAACACTTGGTTTTAGCACTTTGTTAAATATCAATTGGATGACAAATTATCAGCAGATATTAAATAATATGCAATAAGTAAATGCTGAAATGTAAATGACACAATAAATTTTATAAAGGTTCGAAGATGGGGTAATTCTTCTAATCCTCTCTTCTCCAACTTCTGGAGGAATCCACTAAGAATTGATCAGAGTACAAAGTGGTTATCAGTCAGGATGCAAGTCTTGATCGCCTGGTGACTTGATCCTTTGGGACTCGGTCCTGGAGATGTCTTGGTCACACAGCTGGCTTCTCGTCCGACTCAGCTTCTTCACAGGGTAGCTGCCTTGCTACTACAGCTCACTTGCTCAAGCTTCTTGGATTTGATCACGAAGCCCTCCAATAACTTGAGATTGGTTCGACCTTGAACCTTTCTACAGTCCTCCTTGGAATGTAGATCCCTTTTGACTTCAAAAGTTTCCTCTTCAACAGTTTGAAGTTGTCTTTTCTTCACAGCTTGGTGTTGGATTGATTTCCTTCGAAGTTTAGGCTTGAGGATTGGCTTGAATAACTTGAGAATATTTTTGTAGGTTACAACTTGAATAATTGCTTGAGTGTTCGTGGTTTTTTTCGGTCTCCTTTTCTTAAATTGATTCCTCAGCTTTTATAGTGCTCTCTTGAAAATTTGCCCGTTGAAGAGATAGGCTGATTTTCAAAAGACACTAGTGGTCGTTGGCTTGTCTTGTTGCAATCCTTGAGATTGACATTACCTCGTATTAATTAAACCTTCAGCTTTTCAGAGCCTGACACAAGTGTAGTGCTTCCCATTGGTTTATTCCTATTGCACGCTTCTGGGACTGAGCACTTTAGAATATTGCAGCATGGAAGTATTACTTATTTAAGTAACTTTCTTGACTTCTGTGCAACGGACTCTTTTCAGTTGTTTCGACTTGATTGCAGATTCCTTAACTTCCCGGATGACTTGAGTCGACTTCCAATCATGGATGACTCATCTGTCACTTCAACTTGAGACTTGGCTATCTTGAGTTGACTGGACGGACACTTCACACAGTTGTATCCAGCTGATACTCCTTCAGTCGAGTTCTTGACTTCTCCTTCTTGCCATACTCAGCTACTTCACAGTGGAGTCTTCATTTTAGCCTCCAGTTGACTTTTTGCATATCCAGCAGGCGACTTTTGACTCTTATAGCCCTATCTATTACAATGCAATTTACAAAGAAAATGAGGTGGCAACTTTCTAGTCTAAGTTTTTCATGGCATTCATCAAAATCTAAACAATAATTTCCCAACATATACTTACTTATATAAGTAATTCAGTGTAATTGTATACTTAGTTAAATGTTTCTGTATACTTAGTATTATTTTAATGTATAGTTAGTTCAATGTAATTGTATACTTAATTAAATCTTTCTGTATACTTAGTAAAGTTTTAATGTACAGGTAGTTTAGTGTAATTATATACTTAGTTAATTGTTTATGTATATTTAGTAATATGTTAATGTATAGTTAGTTTAGTGTAATTGTATACTTTTCATAATTGTTGCACGGTTTTGTTGCCATATTTGAATAATTTGTAGGTTCGAATGGGAAGGGAGAGAAATGAAAGGTGAATCACTTGATTATGGGACGTGATCAATACAAAATTAAGTCCCTAATTTTTAGGAAGCGGTTATTATATCTAATTTTCTGGATTCCTATTTTGTCATTTCTATTGTATACTTACTTATGAAATGTTGTATATATATTGTAATATATCTTGGCCATTGATTTACTATTTGGATGGTGTAGATTTAGTCCTATGGAAAAACTTAGGAGGGTGGTCTCACAGGATTCTCTCCCTATATATATATATATATATATATATATATATATAGAATTTGGTTCAAATGAGACCATCCTCTTTAGGTGAGACAGTGTGGACTCATCTTACCCATTGATCTTAAAAAATGAAGGGATGTGATTAATTCAGTTTTTTTAATTATTTCCTAATTTTCGCTGATTTTAAGGGTAAGATTGTAATTTTGTAATTCAAATTAGTGGTCCCAGCGTGTTTTATGGGCTGAGATTGAAACTGCCGGATTTTGTGGCGGAATTTAAGGAAGCAGTTTTTTTTCAAATATTTTTATTTTACAGTATAGTTAGGGTTCTTCTACTACATAATTAGACATCAAATAATGCATATCTAGTTGTTTTGTTGGCACTGTTTTACGAAAATAAGACATAATTGAATATAACGTACTGCAGATTTCGTTATTCTACACTGCATAAATAAGTTCAATGTAATGTATATTTAGTTATGAAAATGAGATGTTGCTTTTGGAAATTATAAAAATGGGATGTTACATAATGTATTGCATATTTAGTTATTCCACACTGCATAGATAGTTTCTATAGAAGGCATAGTTAGTTGATTTTGTTGCATAGTTTATGACGTCTTGCATAGTTGGGTATACTGTACTACATATTAGTTTTTTATGCTGCATAGATAGTTTCCATATAATGCATATTTAGTTGATTTTTGTTGCATATTTTCAAATATGTAATATCCTATAGATCTATGTGTCGTTTCATAAGTATCTATATATCATTTCTTAAGTATCTATGCATCATTTCATAAGTATCTATGCATCGTCTTATTCGTGAAAATTACAGTTTTTTAAGAGTTTATGTTAATGATTAGTTTCGAGTTCTCCATCAATGACTACACCATTGATGCTGTTGGGTAGAGTTTTTTCCATGATTGATGATTCATCATCATGTTGGAACTCACTGTTTGTTATTTTTCTGTAATAATACA